>ML902673.1:0-10876 GCA_009831015.1 Picea engelmannii | reverse complement strand
TGAAGGAATTTGGGATCGTCAGATGCAATTGTCAAATCTGACACACCCACACACACACATGCAAAGAATATAACACATACCCAACAGGAGCATCATCATCATCATTTAATGAGGCTTGGTGGAAGATGACTTAGCATCCAGCGCAACACACTTTAACTGGTTTGGATCCCAAGGAGAGAGTGACACTTTATTTTTGATACCCTTGTAATTAATTATCCCATGAGATCTTCAGGCTAGAACCTTTGCAAATTATCTAGGATATTGTAATTATCTTTAATGCCTATAGGATTGTACAGATTTTGAGTGCTGAATCATATCTGAATTATAATTGTTCATTTATTGTAATAATCCTAGTGGTAATATGCTTTTAATTGTGATAAGAAAACACTAGCACTAGAATAGTCTGGAGGGAAGGCTCGAGAAGCCCCTTCATGTATAAATAAATGTAATATATGCCTAGGAGAGGCTGTTGAAGGTTGTTGTCACTGTTGAAAATAAGTTGGAAGTTGTTATTTTGCTGCTGAAGGTTGTTGAAACACTTGTAAAATATTTTTGAAGGAATATAGATGAAGAGAATCACTTTCAATTTATGAGACTATGAATTTTTTTTATCTCTGAGTAATTGTATAAATGTTATGTTGTTTTCCTTTATGTTTTGTCTGTACACATCTAAATGGTTGGATGAATGAGTCCTTGAATTAATATATTAGTTTCAATTGTTTCTCTTCTGATTTAAGTTGTTTGTTGCAAGTGAGGCCCGGAGTCCCAAAGCTCCAAAGTTCCAGAGTGAATCTGCACCATAAATCATTGAGTGAGTGTAAGTAGTTGGATCCCTGAGTAGTTTGGTGATTTGACACTCCGGGAGAAGTTAGTCATTGTTGCCTAGAGTGGAGAAACTCTCGAAGTCTCGAAGCCCAGAATAAATCCTAACCGTCGGTCATAGGGCATACGTAAACCATAGATTTTTGAGTCGTTTGGAATTCGACTATTCAGACGGTTCTAATTTGGAATTGTTTTGGCATGGAAAAGTACTGAAGCTCTGGAGTCCAGAGTGAACATGGACCATTGATCCGAGGGAAAACACCAACCATCAGATCTATGGATTTCGTCCCTTCGTTAGTTCATAGTTTTTTGGGTGTGGAGTGTTGTGTAGGTAAATCCTCCGGAGCACCGAAATTCTGGAGAGACAAATTTAACCCTTTCACTTATATCCTGAACTCACAAGAATGAATCCATTGGAGTAAGAGGACCCTCATGAACAAAAAAATTTCACGTGGAGAGAGAAAAAAAAGCATGTGGAAAATAGTTGAAGGGTTCTGTGGGGACCCAGGAGCCACTTGGGCTCCTGTGTAGTTCGATCCTAGACCAGGAAGTCACGTGAGCCTATAGGGGGTTTGAATCAAGTGGTATCAGAGAAGGAATAATATATGTGAGAAGAAATATTTGGAAGCATGCTGCCAAGGAGACACAGGGAGAGACCTATAGTCAATAGAGCTATGGAGGAGGAAATGAAACAACTTTGTGCAAGGCTGGATGCCATGGAAACAACAAAAATAAGAGCACTAGAGGCTGGTGATATTAGTGAGGATGAAAGTGAATATCTAGAAGAAGAAGAAGTTGTGGGAGAACAAGAAGTAGAGGAGCGATTGCTGAGAGCTGTTGTCAAGATGGGAACCAGAGAAAAGATGGAAGTTATGATGTATGAAGGTAATTTTAATGTAGAATAATTGCTTGATTGGATGAGTTCTTTAGACAAGTACTTTGATTATGAGGAGATTGATGATGAGAAGAAAGTAAAGCATGCGGTGACCAGGTTGAAGGGACATGCAACATTATGGTGGGACAAGTTACAAGATGATAGAAAAAGAAAAGGTAAGACCAAGATTAAGAGTTGGGATAGAATGGTAGCTAAGCTTAAGGATAAATTCATACCCAAGGATTATCAGCTGAATCTATTCAAAAGGTTGTAGAATCTGAGATAGAAAGGTTTGTCGGTGAAAGAATATACTAAAGAATTTTATAAGTTGAATATAAGAGCATGACACAGGGAAAATGATGAAGAGAAATTTGCTAGGTATATTAATGGATTGAGGTATGAAATATAGGATGAGATTAGTATGATAATGATGAGTACTATAGAGGATTCTTATCAGGTAGCCCTGAAGGCAAAAGAAAAATTGGCAAGGAAGCAGAACTAGAAGAACAAGGGAAAGAATCCTAACAGAGGAGAAGGAGCTGTTCCAAAAGTCAATAGAAGAAACTGGTAGCTTTGGAAACCAGATAAATAGAGGAGGAGACCTTTTCCCATAGGTAGAGGAGGTGACAAAGGAAGATAAATTAAGTGTTATGCTTGTGGGAAGATAGGTCACAAGTCTTGGGAATGTCTTGAAAACAAATTGCAGGTTTTAGAGGAGATCACATCACTGAGGCTCAATAGGAGACTATGGAGACAGAGGTGACAATGAAAGTTGTTGAAGAAGGAAGATCACTTATGATGATCACTTGTAAAATATTTGATATAAGAGCAGAGAATAGTGGACTGAAGTATTTGTTTGGAAAACCAAGTATAAATTCCAAATAAATCTGGTGGTTACAATTCCTTAGTGAGTATTACTTTGACATAAAGCATATAAGAGGAAAAGAGAACAAGGTGGTTGATGCACTTTGTAGAAGGGTTCAAGAGATGCATGCCATAGCCATTAGAATGTACAAATTGTATTTGAGTGACACAATTTAAAGGTTTCCAAATCATATCAACGCTATGAGGACATAAAGACGACTTTACAACAAGGTATGTCACAATAGAAATTGGAAGGTTATGAGCTAAAATAGGTTGGAATACTCATGTATAGGCATAGAGTCTATGTGCCAAAGAATCAAGAGTTGAAAAGTTTGTTATTGTCAAAGATGCATATGGTTCCTTATGCGGGAAATCCAAGTTACCAGAAGCAATTTTTCACATTAAAAAAGAAACACTATTGGCAGGTATGAAAAAGGAAGTTGTTGATTTTATTGCTAGATGACTTGAATGTCAAAAGGTCACGGCTGAGCACATATATATAGATGTTTTGTTATAGCCTTTGTCCATTCTTGAGTGGAAGTGGGAATTTGTAACCATGGATTTCATAACTACACTACCTATGACTTCTAAACAACATGATTATATTATGGTGGTGGTGGACAATCTTACCAAAGCTTCCCATTTTATTCCAGCGAATTCAACGCACAAGGAAGCCGACATTGCTAAAATTTGCATGCAGGAAATTACTAAGATGCATGGTGTACGTAAGACAATTGTGTTTGACCGTGATTCCAATTTTACCTATAAATTTTGGAAAGGATTGTTCAAAGGATTTGGGACAAATGTTAATTTCAGCACAACCTATCATCCTGAGACAGGTGGAAAAATAGAGAGGGTAAATCAAGTAATTGAATATATGCTCCTTCATTTGGTAGATTTTACTTACAACAATGGGTATCAAGCATATTTCAAGATGATCCCATTTGAGGTACTTTATGGTAGAAATTGCAACACGCCATTGAGTTGGGACAACCTAGTAGACCGCGCAGTGGTTGGGCTAGATCTGCTCCAGGAAATGGAGGAGAAGATGGTAAAGATAAGGCATATTTTAAAGGCTTCCTAGGATAGGTAGAAAAGTTGCACAGATAAATGAAGAACCTGCTAGAGTTTACAGTTGGTGACCATGTATTTTTTAAAGTAAAATACAAACGTAGTTCCCCAAGTTGGGGAATTGTTCTAAGTTGGCATCACGCTACTGTGGGCCATTTGAAATCCTATAGAGGATTGGTACTATCTCATATATGATTACATTTCCTGCATCCTTGTGTATTCATAATTTTTTCCATGTTTCATTGCTTAAAAAGTGCGTACTTGATGATAATCATATTATTGATAGGAATGTGATTCAGGTGGATCCAAAAGGAGATTTCCGAGTGAGACTAGTTTTAATATTAGATCGGAAAATCAAACAGCTCTGGAATTGATTCATGGAGCTGGTAAAGGTCCAACATACCTCGTATGGTCCTAAGGATGCAACTTGGGAGCGCAAGGATGCTATGCGGGTAGAGTATCCACACCCTTTTGAAGATTTCTGAAATTTTGTGTGTACATGTGTATATGATACATTAAGGATAGTGCATAAATAAGGGGGAGGGGAATGTAATGTCCCTAATTCAGACCCTTTGTAATTGTACATATTGTTTGGTGAGCCCTTGGTACCAATTATAACTGTAAATTTACTTATAGTCCAGTGATCCATTGACACCTAGTTTTAGTTTTGTGCACACCTGGGTAAGTGGGAGGAGAATTATTATCAAAGGAAGTGTGTGCACATTTAATATTGTTGCAAGTACCTATGTAGGTGTGCAATATGGTGCATCAAAGGAAGGGTGAAGAAATTTCACAATGTTGAGTGCACTTGAGTAAGTGCACGAGAATTACTTGGAAGTGTGCATCGAGTTGGTTTATATATATATATATATATATATATATATATATGTATGTATGTATTGAGGCTAGAGATATTATGTGATTATGAGTCTGGTGAGCCAAGACGTAGATAGGTCAATGCACCTATCCATGTAAAATTAATCATAATCAAGTTATTAATATAATATTACATCGTTGCACACAAACAGATCAAATGAAAAGAGATGGGGGGAGAACTTCACTGGAAAAAGGGAAAAGGGCGAGACTTAAGTCCTATGGAATATTTTAATAATATTTCTAGAAGAGTGTAAATTATGGATATTTATTTATGCTATGTTCCTGAGGTAGGGAACAAGTCACCAAGTGGCTTAAGCTACTTCTGAAGGTGAGAAGTGTCGATTTTAAGGAATGCAGTATATATTGTTGACCTTAGTGTATTTTTGGGGGAGAACTAACTTTTCACGATTATTCACTTTCTCGTGAGTAGAAGGGGTTGGACTATCTCGGGAAAATATGACTATTACCTTATTTGTAGAGAGAAGAGCTTGTAAGGATTTTTATTTTGTTTTGTAACCAAATTTTGATGTCGAAGAGGTAGGTTGTCAGGCTCATGAGTAGTCTCTCTAGGTGAGATATTTTTTTTCAAAGAGGTGTGTTGTTAGGCCTATGAGAATTATCTCTAGGTGAGAGTTTTGTTGGGAATTGTTCCATGGTGAGCTAGGCATTAGTTGCAGGGCTCAAAGAATTCATGTCCGTCCTATTGCTGGGAACCCTGGAAGGGAAGTGGGGCAACCAATGGATTGTTAAGTAGAGAAGGGGCACACTTCCTTGGGTGTGACGCATGCAGTTGGTGACTTTCATAAAATATAAGTGTTCTTTGTGTGCTTGTCTTATTTACTGTGTGCTTATTTATCTATGTTTGATATGGTTTAATTCTTATATGTTGTCGCATATAAGAAATTATTGTTATTCTTTTTAATGTTGCTCGCACATGTAATTATGGTGCTTATAGCTTGTATTTGTAGACATGCATGAGTATGACAAATTGTTGGGTATGTGTTATATTCTTTGCCTCGGGAAACATGACACCTACCTCGGGAAACGTGTCATGTATTTAGGTGGTTTTTTTTTTCGGCACATGGTTTTTATCGATGGTTTTCTATTTCCAGTTAAGGAATTAGGGTTTTGGACTAATCCAGGTCATTGGGTTATGGTTTTGGATGCCACTGGCTCCTATTTGTATATTGTATTGTAAACAATGTAACACAATGAATGAATATAATATATGCTAGTTTTCCCGGTTTGGGTTTCCAGGGGAAAAATCTTTGTGTAATGTTTGTATTTTCCATTGTATCTTTTCTGTTCTTTTCTGAATATCTGTTTACAATAGACATTGTACAAGGTTAGAATTTACACAAATGTTGATAGTCTTTCCTGTTAAGTTAAATTTATGGTTTTGGTCATGAGTCTCCAAGGAAGGGTTTAAATGGTCATGTGTGCAGGAAAGTATCCAATGAAGTGTTGGGGTTGCGATAAAAACTATATGTTTAGATATTTTCCTAAAAGAGGTGAAAAAGAAAGGACTACAGACAATGTACAAAAAGATGCAACAATTGAATACATGGATAGAAATGTACCTAGAATTTACGCAACCCTGGACAACAAGAAAGGTGAGTTTCAAACGCACATGATCAAGGTGGAAGGTAAAATTGATGATCAACCCATTTCTATTTTAATTGACTCAGGAGCTAGTCATAGTTATCTACATCCTAAGATGGTGGAAAGGTTTTGATTTCCGAGAAGCAAGCTTGGAAAATCTTGGTTAATGTAGTTAACTACAAGAGAAAAAAGGAAAAATAATGAGATGGTTAAGGAATGTACAATGGAGATGAATGGATTGCGCACACATGTTGATTTGAATATTATACCTTTGGGATCGTACGATTTCGTTATTGGTATGGACTGGTTGGACCAACGTCATGTTGTCTTGGACTATTACAATAAGGAATTCACTTGCTTGGATGAGGAAAGAAACTTAAGAACAAATCAAGGAATTCTAAGAGTTGTAACTATTAGAGAGGTTTCAACCTTGCAATTGAAGAAAATCTACAAGAAAGGGTGTCAAGTATTTGCAACACACATGGAAGAGGCACCTAAGGATAGAGTGCCAAAAATTAAGACTGCATAGTACTAGAAGAGTTTGAGGATGTCTTTAAAGTGATACCAGGGTTGCCACTGAAAAGAGATATTGATTTCTTTATAAATTTGATTCCTAGAGAAACACCTATGTCCAAGACTCCTCATAGGATGAGTACACCAGAGATGAAGGAGCTGCAGATGAAAATTGAAGATATTATGAAGAAGGGGTATATACGCCCAAGTGTGTTGCCTTGGGGTTCCCTAGTATTGTTCACGAATAAGAAGGATGGTACACTGAGACTTTGTATAGACTTCAGGAAGTTGAACAAAGTAAAAGTGAAGAATACGTATCATTTTCCAAGGATAGATGACCTCTTTGATCAACTGAGAGGAGCACATATATTTTCAAAGATTGATCTCAGATATGGATACCACCAAGTTAGAATTAAATAAGAAGACATTAACAAGACTACCTTCAGAATGAGGTACATAAATTTTGAGTTCACAGTGGTTCCATTCTCATTGTCAAATGCACCATATATCTTCATGTGTTTGATGAATGGATTTTTCAGAGAATACTTAGATAAGTTTGTCATTGTATTTTTTGATGACATGCTTATTTACTCAAAGTCCAAGGAAGAGAATGAGAAACACTTGAGGATGGTACTGCAAGTATTGAGGAAGCATCAAATTTATTYAAAGTTGAGCAACTGCTCATTTTACCAACGACAGATTCATTATTTGGGTCAATCATTTCCAAGAAAGGAATAGTTRTGGATATGAAAAAGATAAAATTCATTGAGGAATGGATGACAACAAGAAACATCGTAGAGGTGAAGTACWTTATGGGACTTGYAKTTTATTACAAAAGGWTTATTGAAGGATTCTCAAATATTTCACATCCAATTACATCCTTGCAAAACAAAGATTCATGATTTGAATGGACTCCAGATTGTGCAAGGAGTTTTCAGCACTTGGAAAGTTTGTTAACAAGTGYRCTAATTTTGAGAATTGTTGATTYAGATGCAGACTTCATTGTGTGCATAGATGCATGCAAGGAAGGTATCAGTGTATTCCTTAGTTAGAATGGGCATGCGGTGTTCTATGAATCAAGAAAGTTAAAAGAGAATGAAAGTCTCTATGCTACTTATGATTTATAATTGACAGTCATAGTGCATGCCTTGAAGATGTAGCGACACTATGTCATGAGTAAAATATTTGAGCTGAGAGAAAATCATAGTGGACTGAAGTATTTTTTTGGACAACCATGTATAAATTCCAAACAAAGTCGGTGGTTAGAATTCCCCAATGAGTATGACTTTGACATAAATCATATCAGAGGAAAAGAGAACAAGGTAGTTGATGCACTCAACAGAAGGGTGCATGAGATGCATGCTATAGCCATTAGCATGTACAAATTGGATTTTAGCGACAAAATTTTAGAGGTTTCCAAATCATACTAGTGCTATGAGGACATAAAGCATAATTTACAATAAGGTATGTCACAATAGAAATTTGAAGGTTATGAGCTAAAACAAGATGGAATCCTTATGTATATGAACAGAGTCTATGTGCCAAATGATCAAGAGTTGAAAAGTTATTTATTTTCATAGATGCATGTGGTTCCTTATGCAGGACATCCATGTTACCATAAGACAATTTTTGCAGTAAAAAAACAATACTATTGGCCAGGTATGAAAAAGGAAGTTGCTGATTTTATTGCTAGATGAATTGAATGTCAAAAGGTCAAGGATGAGCACAAACATCCAGATGGTTTGCTATAGCCTTTGCCCATTCCTGAGTGGAAGTGGGAAATTGTAACCATGTATTTCATAACTAAGCTACCTACGAATTCTAAACAACATGATTCTATTATGGTGGTGGTGGGAAAGCTTATTAAAGCTGCCCATTTTATTCCGGTGAATTTAGCGCATAAGGAAGCCGACATTGCCGAAATTTACATGTAGGAAATTTCTAATATACATGGTGTACCTAAGAAAATTATTTTTGACAAAGATTCCAAGTTCACCTATAACATTTGGAAAGGATTGTTCAAAGGATTTGGGACAGATGTGAATTTCAACACAACCTATCATCCTGAGACAAATGGAAAAATAGAGAGGGTAAATCGAGTGATTGAAG
Source organism: Picea engelmannii (assembly GCA_009831015.1). Taxonomy (NCBI): domain Eukaryota; kingdom Viridiplantae; phylum Streptophyta; class Pinopsida; order Pinales; family Pinaceae; genus Picea; species Picea engelmannii. The sequence goes on along the minus strand of ML902673.1, from coordinate 2,145 downwards.
ATATCCTCGGGATCTATGTGATGGATAAGCCATCAAAATGGGAATACTTCCTTAATTTGGTACATTTTTCTTACAACAATGGGTATCAAGCATATTTAAAGATGAGCCCCTTTGAGGTACTTTATGGTAGAAAGTGCAACACGCCACTGAGTTGGGACAACCTAACAGACCATGCAGTGGTTGTGACATATCTTCTCCAGGAAATGGAGGAGAAAATGTTAAAGATAAGGTAAAATTTAAAGGCTTCCCAGGATAGAAAGAAAAGTGGCACGGATAAATGCGTAACCCACAAAGAGTTTAAAGTGGAAGACCATGTGTTTTTTAAAGTAAAATCCAGATGTAGTTCCCTGAAGTCGGGGAATTATTCTAAGTTGGCATCGCGCTACTGTGGGCCATTTGAAATCCTAGAGAGGATTGGTCATGTTGCATATATGCTTGCATTTCTTGCATCCTTGTGTATTCATAATAATTTCCATGTGTCATTTCTTAAACAGTATGTACCTGATGCTAATCATATTATTGATAGGAATGTGATCTAGGTGGATCCAAAAGGTGATTTCTGAGTGAGACCGATTTACATATTGGATTGGAAAATAAAACATCTATGAAATTGAGTCAAGGAGTTGGTAAAGTTCCAACATACCTCATACGGTCCTGAGGATGCAAATTGGGAGTGCGAGGATGCTATGCGGGTAGAGTATCCACACATTTTTGAAGATTTTTGAAATTTTGTGTGTACATGTGTATATGATACACTGAGGATAGTGCATAAATAAGGGGGAGGGGAATGTAATTTACCTTATTTAGATGCTTTGTAATTGTACATATAGGTTGGTGAGACATTGGTACCAATTGTAAATGTAAATGTACTTATAGGTCGATGAGTCGTTGGCACCTAGTTTTGGTTTTGCGTGCACCTGGGTAAGTGCAGAGAGAATTGTTATCAAAGTAAGTGTGCGCGCATTTAATATTGTTGCACATACCTGAGTAGGTGTGTGGGATGGTGCATCAAAGGAAGGGTACAAACGTTTCAAAGTGTTGCGTACACTTGAGTAAGTGTGCGAGAATTAGCTGGAAGTGCACATTGATATGGTTTATATATATATATGGATGTATAGGTATTGAGGCTAGAGAGCCTGTGTGATTATGAGGTTGGCAAGTCAGGATGCAGATAGAACAGTGTGCCTATCCATGTAAAATTAATCATACTCAAGTTATCAATATAATATTACATCGTTTTGCACAGACAGATCAGATGAAAAGAGATGTGGGGAGAACTTCACGGAAAAAAGGGAAAAGGCGGGACTTACGTCCTATGGAATATTTTAATAATATTTCTAGAAAAGTGTTCATTATGGATATTTATTTATCCTATGTTTTTGAGGTAGGGAACAAGTCACCAAGTGGCTTAATCTACTTCTAAAGGTGAGAAGTGTCGAGTTTAAGGAATGAAATATATATTGTTGGCCTTAGTGTATTTTTGGGGGAGAACTCACTTTTGGGGATTATTCACTTTCTTGTGAGTAGAAGGGGTCGGATTATCTGGGGAAAATATGAATATTACCTTATTTGCAGAGAGAAGATATTGTAAGGGTATTTTTTTTGTAACCAGAGTTTTGATGTCGAAGAGGTAGGTTGTCAGGCCCATGAGTAGTCTCTCTAGGTGAGAGATTTTTTGTTGAAGAGGCGGGTTGTCAGGCCCGTGAGCATTCTCTCCAGGTGGGAGTTTTGTTGGGAATTGTTCCATGGTGAACTGGGCATTAGTTGTAGGGCTCAAATAATTCATGTCCGGCCTATCGCTGAGAACCCTATAAGGGAAGTGGGCTAGTCGAGGGACTGTTGAGTAGAGAAGGGGCACACTTCCTTGGGTGTGACACATGCATTTGGTGACTTTCATAAAAGATAAGTCTTCTTTATGTGCTTGTCTCATTTACTGTGTGATTATTTATCTATGTTTGATATGGTTTAATTTTTGTATGTTCTCGCATATATGTAAGTGTTGTTATTATTTTTAATGTTGCTTGCACATGTAAGTATGGTGCTTATATCTTGTATTTGTAGACATGCAAGAGTATGACGAATTTTGATAGAATTTCATATTAAGTTAAATTTGTGATTTTGGTCATGAGTCTCCAAGGTAGGGTT
>WSFP011546141.1:0-11481 GCA_009831015.1 Picea engelmannii | reverse complement strand
GAATTTGGTTAAGTATATAAGAGGGAAAAGAAGGTCCAATATATTCAAATATGTAATAGATATTCCATTTCTAGGAAAGATATTTTATGTATGTTTCTGGAGAAGTTGTATACATATTGCATATACTTGGAAAGAAGTCTAAAGGTGGAGGGCACAGGAAACAACAACTAGAAATTGCAAAATTTCCTGAACCCACCAACCCGACGATCTGCGAAAGAGATATCAAGAAATGGTCAAGTGTGGAAAGCTCGGACAGGATTCAAAATAGGGTGACAAGGTTTCTCGAGGAGACGTAAGGCCCCGATGGTCAAGTTTTATGTATCGGAACATTTCAGTGCAAAATGTGTAACACAGAAGAGGGGATGATGTGGGAGTCCAGAAGTAAATTTGTATATCGGAAAAGTCGGAGTTTTGTTTGTAGGTCACAGAACAATGGAAGTGCACTTTAGAGAAATTGGAATCACTCGGTCAGAATCGCGATATAAAAGCATGAATGAAAATGTGAATGTGTGAATCCGCCAACCCGTGCAGCAAGACATTTTCAGAAAAAATGACTAAGTAACCAAAAAGAGAAACTACAGAGGATAAAAGAGTGGGAAAATAGAAAGGCGGAGGGAAATTTTCGTAAGCGGGAATTGGTTTCAAACTATCCCCAGTGTTGCAAAACCATCATTTTCTAGTCCAATATTTTATCCACTTATCTGTTTTCTATTGTACTTGTACCATTAAAAAGGGTGTGAGAAAATGCTTTGTTGAAGATTAGTTTTTATTGCAACTTGTGGGAGTAATTGTGTTCTTGATACTTTAACATCTTAACTTAAGTATTAAAATTCTTGCATGATGGGTTGTTAGCATTAAAGCTTAATAATTGCATGTCTAGAAACAAGAATGACAATATTGAATTTTAATATTGTAGTTGATTTCATAGTCCCATTTGACTACAACCACCATATATCAGTTTTTCTTCTTTTTTATTCGCGAACAAGAAATTTGGTAATTTCATTAATAAAGTAAAAAATGCTCAAATAAAGGCCAGGGAATGGACAACTAATAAAATGCTCCCTTTCATACTAAAGGAATCAAGGAAGCAAAAGGGAAATAAGAAATCGGTTTCTTAGCAAGGCTAAGATGAAAACGAAATTTATATGGCAGGGGCCGGACTGTCGCATTGTGATTTGGTCTTGTTATGTTCTATCTGCATTACGAATAGAATTGAACGTTGGTTTGAAACTGTCTAAAATTCATTTTTGTTTCCATAAAAGCCTGATGGGATCGACACAATGCATTGTCATATAATTGTGAAATGCTCCATATTAGATCAAATTACTTGAGCCAATAAAATATTGAATAACTACGAGACTATCGAAGCATGCCAATGAGAAGAGGTGTTAAATTTAGCAAAGAAGCAGCAAGCAAGAAATCCATTTAAAAAAAAAAAAATATTGGGCAGTGTATATCTATCCATAGAAATTGGACCGAGTTCTTTGCACCAAAACATTGAACATATTTTCCATAAACACAGGCACAGGACCTGCAACATGCAGGAGCCATCAAGATGCTCTTCAACATGCATACAAAACTGATTACCATGATTTGTTTTAGGAAATCCTTCCAGTCTTCTCCTCAGGAGGTCAATGTTCACTACCCCAATCTTAATATCTTGTGGAAGACGTGAGGCGACAAAGAAACATGAGAGTGGTTCCACAGTGGAATAAATCCTTGGCTTGAAGCAGATGAACAACACTCTTGCTCCTAATGCTGGCATCGCTCCAATGTTTCACCCCAATAAGAAAGAAACGAAAAAATTTTCAAATGCAGGAGGACATAAGAACCCATCTTCGTGGTAAAATTGATAGTTATCGCAAGCTTCCTGTGAGGAAGAAGACAAAACACTTTGCAAGGAAAATGGAAGAGCCCGAAACTGAAATTTAGGACACACCAAGAAACCACCTCCTCACATTCGAAGACTTCAAGGACACAAGTTGCACGAGAAATTCCAGAGGCCCAAATTAGTCCATTATGGGTGGAAGGAGATGAGTAGTAGGAATATTCCTTGCACCAGTGGGAGTTCTAGTCCTCATCCCCTAAGATGTTAATTGTATATCCAGAGAACGGGAGAGTGGTCCCGTAATTGAATAACTTTTTGGCTTGAAATGTATTTATGGGAACATCAATAGACCATTTTCGTACAGTGAAATAATTCCACCCAGAATGGACTAATTTGGACCTCTGGAATTCCTACTTTTGACCTACAAAGTGGGTATTGCGTTTAGTGTCAGTTTCTTTTCTGAAACCCCTTTTTTTGGTCTTGTCGGGGTCGCCATCGTCGAGGCGGGAAGTGACCCCCATTATGGTTGATTTTAATTTGGGCGCAAGAGTGGGAACAGTGTCTGCATTTCCATCATCCATTGTCATATCATCATCAATCAGATCATCTTATCCCGGCTCGAAATCGATCGCATCAACCTCTGCACCAGCCATCAATTCAGACGGGCAGGTTGTCTGAGCAAGCGAGGTTTCCTTGTAATTATTTAGCTTGAAATATATCTCTTTGTGCACCAAGGCACCATCTCATTTTTTTCTCCTGGGCAGAGGGAGATGAGTAGTAAGAATATGCCCTGTAATATTGGAACCTATGGCCATCATGCTCGAAGGTGTTTACTGTATCTGGACAGAACTCTTGTGGAATTTCTGCCATAAGTTAACGATAGTTTCCATTTGCTCCAGATGATGTTTGAAATGAAAATTCGGAAGGGATAATATAACCCTCTGCAAATATTGGTTTAATGTGTATCAATGGAAGATATCCTCGAGCCTTTCGCTGATCAATGACAATCTCCACGGTTCGTGCGTAATGATTTGTTACCATTAAAGCTTACTAATTGCATATTTAGAAAAAAGTGTGAAGGTGGCGGTGACGACGAAGAGCGATTAAGGATTAGAGATTTCATAAAGGCACCAACCGGACGATGCACGAAAGAGATTACATCATGATTGAAATGAATACTTGGAAAGGATAACACTCTTCTCCACAAATCTTGGTTTAATTTGTATTAATGACAAATCTTCTCCGAACTTTCGGACATTAATCACAATCTTAATGGTTCCTGCATGATGATCTATTAGCATTAAAGATTAATAATTGCATATATAGAAATAAGTGTGCAGGTGGCAGGGATGGAGAAGAGCAATTAAGAATTGTACATTTCGTCCACCCGCCAACCCGCGAAAGAGATTCCAAGAAATGGCCAAGTATGGAAAGCGGTCGGGCGGGCTTAAAAAATAGGGTCACAAGATATACTCAGGAGCCATGAGGGGCCAATTATCAAATTGTATGTCTCTGAACTTTTGACTGTAGAATGTGTAACATGGAACATGGAAAAATGACGGATTTCGACATTCAATTTATATATCGCGGAATTTCTAGTGTTGTTTGTAGGTAGTGGAACAATGGAAGCGCAATGTTGAACAAGCTTGGCTAGGAACCGGCGATGGTAATAGTGGCCAAGTATGCAATGGGTAAGCGGTTAGTTGGACTCGTGAGATAAAAGCATGAGACATACTCAGAACAACGAATATTGATGGGCTTGAAAACAGGGCCACAATTTCTACTCAGGAGACATGAGGGCCCAATGGTCAAATTGTATCTATCCCAAATTTTGATTGCAAAATGTGTAACATGGAATAGGAGAAAATGACAGATTTCGACAGTCAATTTGTATATTGCGAAACTTTGGGTGTTGTATATAAAAGCATGAGACATTTGGAAAAAGGACCAAGTAACCAGAAAGGTAAAGAAAACGAGAAAAAGGGGAATTTGGTTGCTAATTTGTAGATCGGGGAAGTCTGGGTGTTGTTTGCAAGTGGCGGAACAATGGAAACACAATGTTGAACGCGCCTATCTGGGAACCCGCGATCCAAAAATTTCGTTGAATATGAAACGGGGAAGCGGTCATTCAGACTCGTGATATAAAAGTATCAGTGGAAATCTAAATATGTGAATCCGCCAACTCCTGTACCTAGACATTTTCCGAAAAATGACTAAATAACCATAAAGGGAAAGCAGAGGGAAAAATGAAAGGGGATGGAAATTTTCAGAAGAAGGAATTGGTGTAAGAAAGCCCCATTGATGGTCTTAACAGTAACTATGAAGTGCATTAAACATGTGAACAGGTTCTTCAATCAAGGAATAGATAAAGCGAGCCATGCTTATAGTTTCCAGGATGTGTTTGTATAAGAAAAGCATTGAAAAGCCACAAGAAAATCAATTTTGGGATGTTTAAATAAAGTTATTGTACTATCAACTTCACCGCAAGTATAACAACAATGAATTTTAATTTTAATGTCTTGTCGTTGATATGATAGTTCCATTGGACTTCACATAGTATATATCCTTTTATTTCAAATTATTCCTGGATATGAATATTGCTAAGTTCATCGATCAAGGAAAAGTGCTAAAACGAGCCACATACTACATTTGCGTCAGAGAGCTTATATCAAAAGGAAAATCATGTCCTGTATATTCTTTAAGATCATAGAAAAACTACCAAGATCCTAAATGTATTATTAATTTTCCAGAATGAAGCATACAACCAAGAACCAATTAAACACCAAATGTATTGAAAGTCGAGGCACAAGGCAACGCATGAACACAGAAGGCGCCAAGCGAGATTCCACAAGTTTCCATAGAGAAGTATGCATCGACCTTTGCATCAAAAAAATTGATATATAAAAAAACACATGTGGCATTGGTTTTCTCTTACATCTGGTATATGTTCCCATGAGAAAATAACTGGGGCCATGGGATATGAACAAAATTATGCCAAACACAAGACAGTACAAAACCAGTGAAGCTTCGCCATTGTACCCTAGTTATAACCAAACCTCAAAATGGGGAAAAAGAAACTTTTCGATTACTATTTTACCATGAAGCAAGATCACTATGTAAATTTTCTTCTGATAGTGCCATGTTCTATCACTACCAGTTTTAACAATGCCAAATTTCCAATATTATTGGAAATGCCTGATGGTTCTTCCCAGAGGAGAAAGTTATTTCGATGGTTCAAAGGATGGGCCTGAGTTATTTACAGTTGGATACTTTGTATGGGGTTTTTCCTCATGCTTCCCATTTCTAGATTGAACAATCTCATGTGTTGTTACATCACCAATAACTACACCTGCCTATATGAATTCCAATGCATGAACTCCCCAATCTCTATAGCGAGTTCTGAAGATCTCAAGCTCATGTTGCAATCCATGTTGAGTCCTTTTTTTTCAATTAGTGCATCAAGAAAATGCAGATACCATACCATAAATGTATAGTTGGAGATCATATTCTTTTTTATTTGGGTACCCAAAAAAAATGCAGAAATCCTACCATGGCTATATAGTTGGAAAAAAAAAATCCAATTTGAGCACCCAAAAAGGTGCAGACTCCCCCAACAAAGCCATAGCCAACCACCTTTTTTTTTTCATTTGGACACCCCAACAAATATGCAAAATTCTTACTGGGAGATGAAAAAAAACATGAAAATAACAACATCGATTGCATTTGTAGTTAGATTCTCCTTGTTGTTTCAAGTGCACAAAAAGAGACAAAATCTTTGGAAAGAAAATTTTATAGCCATAGATGTAAACTCCGAAGAACTCGAGTCCGACGAACATTCATTTGGGTGTTGAATAAAAATTACAGACACACACGAGATTTTTTCATTTCCTACCAAATCTTGATATGATTATTATTATTATTTTCAACCGATATGCATTATTGCATTGTCCTCATTTAAGGTAAATTTTCTATGTATCTAAAAGTTGCGCAGCATGTAGACATCGTTTGCCTTTTTTTGTAGGTATGCTTCATATGACAATTCTACTAACCTAGGAAGCACATATTGTAACAGAGGTTGTCTAATTTTACAATGTACTATTTTGTTGCCCACGGTTTGGATGGAAGCATTGAGGCAATGTCTATATATGTAAGGGTATTTTTTACTGCATCACAGACAATTAATTTTATCATCACTTATGAAAGAAAAAGAAGAAGTAGGAAAGTTGCGGAACATACAGGATCAAAGGGGGTCGAGTACGCATTCACTGCAACCAAAACACCCTCAACCCTGGCACGTGAGCATAGTAGTTAATATATTGAACAATATAATATACAACTTCACAACAACAACAACAAAAGAAAAAATGCAGAAAATTGGTGAAGGCAATTTGTATGAGCAAAGTGAGGATGAAATTGTAGATGTATACGCACAACAGTTGTAGAGCTAGTTAGTTTCTTGAGATCATGTACTATGTTTGTTCACAATTTTGTTACAAATGTTGCTTGGGTTGTGTGAAAAATCCTTTCTTTAACATGTCTTTTCTTTGTTATAATTTTGAAGAGCATAAGTGGAAACTGCCCTTTATGCAATTGTTGTTCCATTGAGGAAAAAAAAATTCAATAGGTGTCAAACAATTATAGCTGCAACATGGAACAGTGCAATAGTTTTGTGATATAGCTGAGATACATGGACATGTGAAAGTAAAGGACAAAACTGGATATGGAGAATGGTACCATTACCTTGTCGTTGTCTGACTCTCCATCTTTTATATGGAGAATGTGTTGCGAGCTAAGTTTTCTCAAGAGTGTGACAGTTGCACCAATGGTTCTGATTGGGTAAGTGTCATTGCTCTATGCAAGTTGGTTGATAGTTGTGTCTAGGGAGAAACGATATTCTGAACAAATAGCGGGAATTTTTTCCACAATACTTGTTTCGTTGAGCGATATAATCCAATCACAATCACCACGGTCATATACTGTTTTGGGCAATATATTAAAATTTGTAATGGATATCCCATTACCTAGAAATATCTTTTATGCATGTTTATGGACAAGTTGTGTGGGAATAGTCAGTGTGATTGTCATCAGGGCCTCGTTGTCTGTCATGTCAGCATGCATAATGGATCTAGTTTTTTTTTCCTTATCCAAGTAGGTGTTATAGACGACCATTATGTCATCGACGAACACTTGTCCAGTTTGGCGGTTGTTCAATCCCTCTATTGATAGTATTTTGGGTGTTACAAGTTTAGACCTGGTGACATTTTTTGAACATGAGAAAAAATGTGAATGGTTGTCTACATCATTTTTTTGTTTTCTTTTTTCCTAGCATAAATGTACAAGTAGACGCAAAAATTGGATGAAGTATGGAGCTAGAGTTTTGCAACTAGACCTCTTAGTCTGCAAAACTTGCGTTATGTTCAGCATCTCACTTGCGCTCGTTGATACTTCTTATGAACTGCAAAGTATGTGTTGCAGATGACATCAACATATTCACCATGGCATAGATGAATAAATAGTTGAACATCAGAAGGACTAAATAAGAATATGCATTGTATATTGTCCATAATTGTTCTAAATTTCACATACAGGGTCGAAGGAGATGGAATACGAAATAGGGTGTCAAGGTATACTCAGGAAACATGAGGACCCGACAGTCAAATTGTATGCCTCGTATTTTTTACTACAAAAATGTGTAACAGTAAATAGGGTGTGATGGGAGGGTACGACGGCCAATCTGTATATCGCAAAACCTCTGAAGCAAGAGGCGCAATCTTGAACCCGCAAGCCTGGGAACCCACGATCGAAAAAGTGGCTAAGTATGGAATGAGGTAGAAGCATGACTATAAATGTGAACCCGTGAGTCCACCAACCTGCGCACCTAGACATTTTCGGAAAGACGACTAAGCAAAGCAACCAGAAAGCAAAAGTAGACGAGAAAAGTTAAGTATAGAAGAGGGGGGAAAAAATGGGATAATAGAAAGTGGAAAAATTAGAAATGGGGAGGGAAATGTTTGGAAGCAGGAAGTCTCAACAAAGGCCCATTGTTTCCAAATCATCCTTTTCTAGTCCAATATTATATGCACCCACCCGTTTTGTATATTTGATTTACCAGCACAGTTGGTATACCTTTTCGAAGATTGTACCGTAGCCCCCTCTGTTGTGGCATGTAAGAATTCATCTTCCTGTCCAACCAATCTATTTATTTCAATGTAGCAATGTCGAACATACACTGAACATGAAGTTAAGTTAGTATGAAGAAAGACATGTAAAAGAAAGAAATACAGTTCTATTTATTTCAATGTAGCAGCAAAGAGAATACAATTCACATGAGAATAAGTTACTATGTAGAAAGATATGTAGTATCTACATACAGTAAAATAGGTGCAAAGCAGTAGAACAAATACACAGACAATAAATGAAATACTAAACACTGAAATATGAAATAAGAGTAGAGGCATGCACCTCTGTAACTCCTCCTCTACATTTGTGGCAAAGAGTCCATCGTCCTCTCCAGCCACTATGTTTGTTTAAATGTAGCAATGCAGAAAAAATACAATGGACATGAAGGAAGTTAGTATGCAGGAAGACATGTAAAAAAAAATAGAGTTTGGATTTTTTCAATGTAGCGGCACAGAAAATACAAAGGACATGAAGATAAGTTATTATGTAGGAAGGTACACAATATCTACATACAATAAATTAGGTGAACACATACACAGACAATAAATGAAATACAAAACAACGGAATATGAAATAACAATACAAGCATGTACCTTTGTATCTCCTCTTCCACCGTTGCGGTAAAGACTCCTTCGTTTTCTCCAGCTATTATGTTTGTTTGAAAGTGGGAATGCACAAAATACAATGAACATGAATGGAAGCTGGTATGCAGAGGAGAACAAGTAATATGTACAAACACTAAATCAGAATCAACGAATAAAATAAAATATATTTAGAAACATGAACCTTTGATTTTCTCCATCCATGGTTGTAATTATATAAAGTTTTTCCTACCCAAAATATATTACAAGCCACAAAATATTAAGAAATTGCATGGCCATAGCTAAATGATTTTGGTTTTCTGTGGCAAAGTATCCAGATATGCTTTGAGACATGGAATTATAATTTTGCAGTATCTTTGGTGTACATCTCATATTTCAAGTACAAGACAAATCGTATCATGGTCACACCAGTCTGTGTAGAGGATAAAGAGGTTGTATTGTGTTATGGGCACATTTCACCATATATGGTTAATAAGTGTGTTTTGCATATGTTTTATCTTAACAAAAAGACAGCGGACATTGTAATTTCACATGTAGTTGTCCAATCATTTCTTATGCCACTATTTCGTATCATGTCAACACTGAAGTATCCTAGAATGATGATGGTTTTGTCCAAATGTAAATGGTGTGATGCATTTGAGAACACATTGATTATGTTAGAAATTTTGCACGCCAAACAGCATAGAAACTGAATATTGCAATTTTCAATCCACGGAACACCACTCTTGGTAGCACCATCTCAGTATCCTTTTCTTCTACAAGAACATTTTAAAAAGACATGTAGGTATGGTCCAGAAATAGGAAAAAGAATTGGAGAAAAAATTAAGAGAAGGATAGGTGGGAATGGGACATGCACCAGATATCGACTTTGCCAAACACGGCAAACAACGGAACCGCAGTTCCACTTGGGGGTGCAGGAGTTGAACACCGCAAAGTGAAAAAAAAAAAAAAAAACAGCTCCAATTGTCAACGCAAGACCCCAACCCTGCAAATCCGAAGAAAACAAAAGAAAACAGTAAGAAACAAACCAGCGAGCAAGCATGAGCAGGCCCAACTACAGCCCCAAGACCTCAAACTCGCAAACTTGAGCCAAACAACAACAAGTAGAAACCGATGAACCAATGAACCAGTGAACAAGAAACAACCACTGAACCAGTGAACAACATATGTATCTCCAACAATTACGAAACTGCAGCCCAAGCACATAAGGAACCAGAAACATATGACAAGCATGTCAGTAGAAATAATCAAACATTCTTACTTGCAAACTGCAAACAGTGAACAGCAAAGAACGAATAGAAAATGAAATTATGGCATCGAAACTTACTCTGAAACGATGAAGGATAGAAGCGCAGGTCAAATTGTGGGTGCAGCACCTGGACCCCACAAAGTAAAAAAAAAATAGATCCAACTGCGAATGCAGGACCCCAACCCTGCAAATTTGAAGTAAACAAAAGCAAGAACCAAGCACCAACAATTCCAACTGCAGGCATAGGTCCCCAACCTTGCAAAGTTGAACCAAACAAAAACAAGCAACAACTGACGAACCAGTGAATAAGAAGCACCCACCAAACCAATAAACAATGTATGTATCTTCAACGATGACCAAATTGCATTCCAAGAATAGAAGAAGTATGAAACATACAATGCCTATTCAACTAGCGGTGGCCAACAATATTGTCAAAATTCACTGCAACATTGTATGGAAAAATTTGAGGAAAAATGTACTCTGAGAAGCCTATTTAGGTAAACATTTAAGTTTGTTGGTTTGTTTAAGGGCCTTGCGGTATGCAAACATTTAGGTTGTTAGGCATGCTTCAGGACCTCGCGCTATGTAAACATTTAAGTTGGCAGGCTTATTCAAGCACCTCAAAAAAAGTGTCAATGCTCTAAACCTTTGATATGTAAACATTTCAATACAAATACAAAGGACTAATAATAATAAAAGGACATATTAATATGTGATCGATATAGTCCCTCTACGCCTTCGACAGGGACTAATAATAAAAAAAACATTAAAAAACAGTGTCCATGCTCAGAAATTTCAGTATGTAAACATTTCAGTAAAAATGTAATAAAAAATAAAAAGGAGCATCTAAGCTCAAAACTTTGGATATCTACACATTGGAAACAGCGAAGCTGGCAATAAGACCTCCAATATATTCTCCAATGAGACGATGACATATACGTTTATATATATATATATATATATATATATATATATATATATATATATATATATATATATAATGTTTTTACTTCTATAGTACGAACAATACAAATGATGCAAAAATTTATAGTCAAAGGACATATTAATATGAAGTCAAAGAATTATCAATCGCTATAGTCCCTCTGTGCCTTCGGCGAGGACTAATAATAACAATCCAAGTATGTGAAAACTTGTCTTAAAATCAACTTATCGGATAAGTTTGGAAAATGGCCATCGGAGCATATTTAAATATATGGAGATGGTTTTATTTAATCTCCTTGGATGGCTTTTATTTTAAGAAATAGCTTTGGCTTTGGTATTTCACCCATTTTACCGAGTAAAAATAATGGATTTTATTTTAAGAAAATGTTTTGACTTTTGATTTTGCTTCTACCCATTTTAGTAAGTAAAAATAAAAAATGACCATGGGAAAAATCAAAATATTCATTTAATTTTGAAATAGAAAAGTTGTATTCAAAAAGGAAGGTATTATAATAGAAAATAGAAAAAAAATTATTAAAAAAAAATCATTAATTTGAGTATTTGGTGGAAGTTGAACATTAGTTTAGAAAATCCATAAATTGCCTACAAAGCTTCTAGTTGAAGAGCTATTTTTTTACAGTGTAATCTAAAATTTCCAAGTTTTGGACTTTTTCTGCAAT
>WSFP011546140.1:0-11481 GCA_009831015.1 Picea engelmannii | reverse complement strand
CTCGATATTTTTACTATCATTATGCCATTGTTATATTAGATAACTCATCCTTTTATGGAGTTCATGGTGTTCAAATCTATCTGTGTTGTTCCTCGTGGATGTCGCGATTCCAAAAGCCATTGCTACTGTATTTCTGGTTCTCAGGCCTGCCATTGTTTCGAAAGATGTGCAGAAAATGGTACAGTTCTTATGAAGTTAGTCACACCATATTATGCTGTCAGCGATGTTATGAGAAATGCGAAACGAAATGAGAAGCATGTTCATAATGAGAAATGGAAATTAGGTTTAGCAATAAGAAACATTTTAGGGTGTTTTCAATACATACGTTTTTGAACATATCTATCTATATATATTTCGTAGTGGATGTTGCAATTTTAAATGCAATTTCAACTATATTTATAGTTCTCAGAACTACCATTATTTTTAAAGGTGCAGAAAATGGTATGGTTCATATGAAGTGAGTCACCATACTTGAATTTGCTGCCAGCCATTTTACGAGAAACCAGAAATGCAAAACGAAATGAGAAAAAATTCAGAATCGGAGACAAATTCTCAGGTTTTGTAATAAGAAACATTCAATACATATACGAGGATAATTAATTTTTACTGCTGAAGGTAAAAACCAGCCTTACGTGAGCTGATACTCATCATATAATTTATTTGCAAATCATTCAATTTTTGAAATTAAAAGAGGGAGCATATTCAATGTTATAATAAATAATGCCCGATATTCAATAGCATCGTTCATATTAATAACAGCAAGTTTGTAACAACACAAATATCCAGATGTTCAATATTCAACTCATAAATGGTATATCAGATGAACTAATACTCAGATGCCATCTCATCTTCTAAGATGAAAGGTTCAAGGGCACTGCTTTGAGCATTATCAATGGTATTATGATTCTCTCTTTCAAACATATCCTCTGCATTTGTGTGCAATAAAGGTAAGAGCGGTTGGCACCATCTCCCTGAGAATTGTCATAATCCATCATTCTCGTGGGTTCAACAAGGTAGTCTTGTGATAAAAGTAAGTTTTGATTAAAAACACTCAATTTTATAAGAGGATGAAATAATACTCCAACTTTGCTCACATGCTAATGAACTAGTTTATATCAAAATGAAGATGGTTACCTATAGAAAGTCTTATATCAAAATGAAGATGGTTAACAATAGAAACTTGAATAAAAAAATGTACATAGTTTTTTTCAAACTTTAGTAAGACTTAAAGCCTGTATATATCAATAGCATCCATATCAAAATGAAAATGGTTAATGATAGAAACTTGAATAAATAAATGCTTTTTAGGTTTAATGAGACTAGAACCGCATATCTCCATAACAATGCTTTAGTTGATATCTGTACAAACCAATCCCTCCAACTCTCTCAAGTGTTATGAGTTCTACATGAGGGTTATTTTATGTCAAAAGTGATGTCCCCATTTTCTCAAAGGTAATGGGTGTGTGTCCTTTTGATGTGTTAGTGGTCAAATAATACTGGTTTGTGGTGAGGGTATATACAACCCTTAGATTGTGTTGTCATACTTCATCCAATGTACGAATAAGTGCACTATAAACAACCTACAATCGAGTTTCCAAAACCTTTTTGACATTGTATTATTTATGATAGACTAGTTTGTTTTTGGCTGACAACAGTTGGTATGTTTGTGATGTTGATCACTATGTATTTTGATGGCTCGAGTTCTACGGGAGCCTTATTTATATGAAAAGTGTTGTCCTCATTTTCTCAAAGCTTTTTTGACATTGTATTATTATCTATGGACACTAGTTTGTCTTCGATTAGCAACAATTGGTATATTTGTGATGTTGATCACTGGGTACTTTGATGGTCTGAATTCTACGAGAGCCTTATTTTATGTGAAAAGTGATGTCCTTATTTTCTCAAAGGTAATGAGTGTCTATGCTTTGGATGCATTAGTGGTCAAATTTTTGATATCGTTTTCTTCTCAATAGACACTGGTTTGTCTTCGGTTGGCAACTTTGGTATATTTATGATGTTGATCACCAGGTACTTTGATGGTTTGAGTTATACGAGAGCCTTATTTTATGTGAAAAATGATGTCCTCATTTTCTCAAGACTTTTTGACATTGTATTGTTTTCAATAGATATCATCGAGTACTTTAATGGTCTGAGTTCTTCGTGAGCCTTATTTTATGTGAAAAGTGATGTCCTCATTTTCCCAAAGGTAATCGGTGTGGATCCTTTGGATGCAATAGTGGTCAAATTATCACCTCCTTTCCATAGGGAGACCTGCAAATTGAATGTTATGCCATCTGCAAAGATAAACCTTCCAATTGATGCATCAATATTTCTACAGCCTTTTAATTCCAAAGATGGTACTACCGCTAGGTTGCATTAGTGGTAGAGATTGTTGTGGGCTAAGTGGGAGGGGTGGGGAGAGTGGTTTTAAATCTTTCGATTTAACAAAATGATGTTTTACAAAAAACACCTTGTTTGAGCCACAAAATTGGTCACATCTTTGTTTGCTCTCCTTTACCAATTCCAATTAAATGCTACCTCACACATGCAACCCTGTGCTAGCGGTTGTTTGTGGGGAGGGTATATACAACCCTTTGACTGTGTTGTCATACTTAAGTTCTATGTAGTAAATTGATTAAAGTATTTTTAACATCAAATATTATCATTAATACTTATCACATTTCCAGTTTTCCAACAATGTAACTTTATTACATATTTTTGTTAAGAGAAGTCTAATAGAAATTTTCTATTATATTATTCAAATTCAATTTAGTGTATTATGATGTAATAGATTTTTTCTAATAAAGTGGAAATATTTGATAAAAAATAAAAAATAAAACAAAGAAAATCATTATTTTTACATTCAAATTCAATTTAGTGTATTATGATGTAATAGATTTTTTCTAATAAAGTGGAAATATTTGATAAAAAATAAAAAATTAAACAAAGAAAATCATTATTTTTATATTGAGATTCTAATATTAATGAATTTATTAAATAAACATATGTTGAGATTTTAATATTAATTAATTTATTGAAAAAATAGATTTGATTATTTAAAAAAAAAATGAAATGGAATAAAATTTCTCAATTAGAAAATTTCAAAATGATTAAATTTTATAAAATATAGAGATTTTTAAAGAAACAAAATGATTATTTTTATATTTAAAAAAATATTAACCAATTTATTTTAAAAAATATTAATTTTATTGTTTTATAAAAAAAATAAAAATAAAAAAATGTAATTATATTTGGGTGGTATATTTTTAAAATAAATTATGTACATGGATAATGCATATTAACACACATTAAAACAATAAATATAACAAAATAAAAACCAAGATTTAAATAATCATATATTTAAATTAAACTAAAACAAAAAACTATTTTGCTAAATCACAAATTTAGAAAAATCTAAATAAAAAAATTAGACTATATACAAATATATTTAACTATACATGAATATGATATTTTTTTTTATTAGAATCTATAAAATACCTTTTTTATTAGAATCTAAAATATAATACAATATGATACAAAATTTTGATCTCGTTAATTCAAATGAAATTAGAAGTATAATATATATTTAAAAAGTTCAAATAATTAGCTTAATCGAACCATTGTTCTATTGGAATAGAGTTCATTCCATCCCAATCTCACAAGACAATCACATTATTTAAATATATAAACAATTACACTTACCAATATAAAGATAATCCCATTATTTAAATATATAAACAATTACAATTACAAATATAAATAGTGAGCACTAATATGGTTAAGCATTTGGCTACTCCATAACCCAAATAGTTAGCATAATGAATATGGTTAAGAATTTGACTAGTTCATGGCTGATTCTAATCCTCTCCCATAGTCACATTATTTAAATACACAAGCTAACCCAAAAATGATTACTATTGACTATAAGTACATAGACAACATGCACAAATACCTAAAATACACTGAATGAAGAGTTTTCATGAGCGCTTATCTTAACACAACACTATTTAGCTCAAAGTATATGCCAAGCAACACTTTGTGAAAGTAGTAATGATAAAGAAAAAGAGCTGGAAGTAGTGTCGTAGAGCTATTACGAGGATTGAAAACAAAATTGAAGAAGTTTGCACGAGGTGGAAGTTGTACATCACCAAGAAAGTTGTACACTAAAACTATGTATTTGAAGATGTTGGCACTAAAAATTAGAAGCTAAAAGTTCACTATGAATTTTGTACATGTAAAGGCATTGGGAGAACATAAAACAATTTTTGCTCGTGGTGGTGAAGGTGCTCAAAGTGAAAAAAGGAACAAGCAATTTTATTTATAGAAGAAACCACATTTACAAATAAAGAATGCAGGTGGAATCTACTCATTTAGGTGAATTGCAAGGCTATATTTGGCACATGACAAGGCCCATTGAATCTAGACTGAAACTAAGTGACACAAAAGAACTGAGCTTTTGTTTCTGGGTTGACTTTTGATAGTGGACATAATTGAACTTGTTATCTTTATCATCTAAAAATTTTGTTGGGTGTACACGATTATGAAATTACTTGGGTGTGAAACTTTGCCATTGCTCATTGTTGTAGACACTTCGATTTGACACAATATTGTATTTATGTTACATCTAATGCAATATTGTATTTTCCATTCACAAGAAAAGAAAGGTTACATCCAATGCCATATTGCATTTTCTTTCCTCCGAGACATGTGATATTCTATGCTCATTAAATAGAGATTATGGACAAATCAAGTGATTAGACATGGATCTAGAGTCGTGAATACCAAGAATAAGAGCATCGTCAGATCGTGAATACACATGATAGAATGCTGACAATCAAATAACCTAAGTACAAAATCAGAGTTAAAACAGACATGTTGATAATACATCTATGCAAGCTAGTCTTAATAAGCATCCTAATGTATAATATCCTAACATCTTCCCTTGATAACAACTTGGTATATGATGAAGGATTTACAAAATTATATAAGAGAATGAAGGATACATTATGGTTATCCCCCTTTAATGACAACTTTGACACACCAAACAAAGATGAAAGATGGAGAAACTTGGATTATGTCCAAATCAAACTTCTAACATCTCCATGAAAGGGCTTAATGGAGATGTTAGAAGTTTGATTTGTGATGTTGAAAAATTTCAAATCAACAATCTGTTCATGAATAATTAACAAAATGAAGTGTATATGTATATTTATGTACTTACTGTGTTGATGATGAACTATGATGATGGGAAAGATGGATGGCACTCTATTACTCACATCAAATGGTTGCTACCTATGTCAGTAAAAAATCTAACTCATAAAGAATTTGTTGAAGCAACAATGCTTCTTGACTTCCTCAAATTGTTTCTCTATACTCTATCTCATTTAAAGAAAGACAAATTTCAGTGTTCCCTGCATTCTTAATTAATAAGGTTTAGATCAAGATTGAATACATAAACTATGACATACTTTTGATCATCAGTGTTACTAGCACAATCAGAATCTATACAACAAAACAAAGTTACCAAGTTAATGAGAACTCTCTGGAGTTCTCATTTTTTAGAGGTCGCATTTTTACCCCTGTTTCAAAAAATGGTGTTATTGGTAGCACCCCTTTTTTGCAGGGTGGTTAAATTGCGATTTGCTTGAAATCATTGCTTTTACAACCAATATTGTTAAAATTGCATTGCACAAAGTTGACCCTCAAAGCGAAAAGTGATGCTACCAATAACACCCTTCTTATTTTTGGAGTTAAAATCGTGACCTAATTGAAACAGTAGCCCCAATCACTGATACTATCACGAACAAAGAACTTCAAATTAGTTTGTAAATCAAAAAGTGGTATTTTATTTATTAATCAATTTTATTTTATTTTTTAAATTTACTTTAAAAACCGTTGGAGACGTAATCCTTAGGATTGCATTGCTTGTAACATAAGTTGTAAATATGAAAAATCGTAAATGATAGGAAAAGTGACTCGTTGGAGAAGATCAACAATCATTTATTTCTCTACATATGCACCTATCATGATAATACAAATCACATCAAGTATGCAATTACTTTTCTGCCCATTCCTTGGCCCGACAGTGGTATTAAAGCCTGGTCTAACTCCATGAATAGATTCCTTGACGTTTTCCCAGCCTACTAAAACGCCTTTGTTTGCCTACCTGTCTCTTTGCCCTCTTCGTTCTGGTTTATTCTCTGCAACATGAACCCTAATTCACCTCTCCATCTTCCGTGGGTGTTGAGCACCACTCTCTAGAACTATATTGTCACTCTATACGTATTATTCAACCCTAATTTCCACACAATGTTTTCCTAAACCCTAATTGCTACGCCACTGTTTCATATGATTATGAGTTTCTCTTTGCATTTTTTCCTCGACTTGCCACTTCTGCTAATTGTTGATTTCGTTTCGCACGACCTCAAGCTACTCGACGACTGTGGCATCTAGTGGACCTTTCTCTCACATTGTTTGCTCCTTTTTCTCTGCAATATTGACCTGGTATGATATTATTCGATCAATGTCCCGTGAAAGGGAAAGTTGTTCTTCATATATCATGGGTATATCAGTTCATTGAATATATATACTATTGTTATCTGTCAAAGATGCACATACCAACACAAGTCTATTTCCATCTCTGTACCCTCGATTTAAGTGCAAGATTTGTGGAATCTGAGAGTGCACTTTTCATAGGTGTTCATCCTTGTTCACCTAAAAGGTCGAGCTAGTATCTTTGTCATTTTACCTCAAAGAATGAGATAATATCTTTGTCAATTTGCCAAGGAGATAGGTCCCCAGCGACAACGCCACTTTAGATGTCCCCCACGATGTTCCATTTGTAGGGAACGTTGTCAAAGTATCCATAATCCTCTTTATGCTCCATGTAGCGATGAGAGTTTACCAAACTCCTTGAATCCTCACAATCGTTGTCTCATCTAATGGAAACAAAATTGCGACCTGATTTGTAGCTGAGGATCCTCGTTGTAAAATATTGCTGGCTATTGATTGACATTGAAGCTGAATGCCAACAGATGTTTTATCTTGTAAAATCCTAGTGTGTTCGAACTACCAATAGAATCCTAGTGAAATTTTTAGTGATAGGGATTGGTGTGGCTGCTAGGATGGTTGGTCAAAATTTTAGTATGCTGGTGGTTTTGATATTTGTGGTTGAAGCCTCTAAGTGAAGCCACTCCAAGTGAAAACCTAATTGAAGAGAGTATAAAGACCCAACTCAAGAATATTTCTTGCTACCAAGTAAGAAATGAAAGGACACAGAAAGAAGATTAGAGGAAGGGGGGGTTAGAATAATCCCGATGAGAGACTTGACCTTCATTGTAGAAAGAATGGACATGAAGAAAATACATGCACAATGAAGATCAATGACAAGCAAGATTAGAAAAAAGAAAAGGATAAATACATGATGAAAGGTAAAGCACCTATTCATTATGTTGTTTCCCATTGCAATATAGGAGTAATTGAAGAATTGTTTAACACTTCATTCGCTTCTTGGGAAGATGCATGGCTTCTTGACAAGGCACAACCTGTCACATGGAATTTCAGAGATTTCTTCGAACACTTTGATGACAATGTAGATGACATAGTGTACTTTGCAGACATATCAAGTCTCAAATCTTCGAGAATGGGAACCATCAGGCTTAAGTTGCTTGGACTCCCAAATTTTCTTCTGCACAATGTACTCTATCTTCTTGAGCTGCAAAGAAACTTCTTGTTCCTTGTGCACATTAGACAACAAGGCCACTTTGTTCATATGTTCGGTGGCAAAGTTGAGATAAGGAAGGATTTTGACAACATGGTTGTCATGATCAGAATAGAAGATGGAAGACTGTTGAAGATGAATGGGACATCTACGCATACACAAAATGCTGCATATCTCTCTCATCATGACTCAGGTATAATGCCATCTAGTCTTTTGTGGCATGCTATATTTGGCCATATTAATTATGATAGCCTTTGTTTGTTGAGAAAGAACGATGTTTCTGGTTTTCCTACTATTCCTAGGAAATTAAAGCAATGCGATGCTTATATCCTTGGAAAACACAACAAACAACCCTTTCATGATTCTACTTCCAGAGCATGTAGAAAAATTGAACCGATTCATTCTGATTTGTGTGGCCCTATGCTTGTTTCTTCTGCAAATGGAAACAAATATATCATGACTTTTATTGATCATTACACTATGATGTGTTGTGTGTACTTGCCGAAAGATAAATCACAAGCTTTTGAAACATTTAAAAATTTTCATGTATGGATTCAAAGTGAACCTCAGTCTCGTATTGGCTCTCTTCGCACTGATAATGGAAGATAATATACATCTAATGAATTTGAAAGCTACCTTCTCCAACATGGGATCAAACATCAAACCGTAGTTCCATACAATCCCTAATAGAATGGTATAGCTGAATGAATGAACATGACACTCCTAAATATGGTTCATTCCATGATCATGAATGTTAAATTGAGGTTTTGGGCTGATGCAATTCTATGTGTAGTTTATGTCAAAAATAGGTGTCCATATCATGCTCTTAAAAACAAGACTTCTTATGAAATGTGGTATGACCACATTCCTTCGGTGAGAAATCTGAGGGTCTTTGGTTCCACCTCCTATGCCTTGATTCCTAAGGAGCAAAGAAGCAAGCTTGACTCAAGGAGTTAGAAGTGCATCTTCTTGGGGTACTCAAATAACACCAAGGGATATCATCTTTACGATGAGACAAAAAATAAATTCATCCTTTCTAGAGATGTAATCTTTATTGAATCCTCCAAGAAAGACGAAACTGTTGAGAGGTAGCTTGATCATATGGACAAATTTACTAGTGTACACGCATATCATGAATTTTATGATGAGATTCCACATCTTGAAGGGGGGATTCCTATATTTTCTCAATCTTTAGAATCTCCTTTTAAAGTACCATCTTCCTCTCATAAAGAAGTTCCTTCCACTTCATAAGAAATTGAAGTGCAGTTGGATGATGTGATCGAGAGGATTGAAAAGCTGAAGCTTGATGAGAAATCAACACCATATCAATCGATCAAGCAACCTGAACCATCTCAGAAAGGTCCACCAAAATGGCTCAAAAAAACACTTGAAAGTGTTCATACTGACAAGGTCAGAAATACATGAACCAAAATGTCTTCAAGGGAAGATGGAGGTAATGTAGATAATTGAAACTCAGGTGATGTAGATGACATGGATGTTTCATATGATTGTGATTTGAATCTTGAACGAACTTCCTTTAAAGAATTTGCTTCTCATGATGAATGGAAAGAAGCCATGTAGAAGGAATATGATGCTCTCATCAAGAATGAGACATGGAAGCTGGTGGATCCTCCATTTGGAACCAAACCAATCTTCTGCAAGTGGGTATTCAAGAACAAGTACAAATTATATGGCTCACTTGAAAAGCACAAAGCAAGGCTCGTGGAAAAATGATTAGCATAGAAAGAAGGTGTTGATTATGATGAAAATTTTTCTCCCACAACAAAATGGGCTACCATTTGTACTCTATTTTCCATGGAAACACAAAATAAATGGAAAATTGATCAAATGGATGTGAAGACCTTTCTTGAATGGAAACTTGAAAGAGAATGTGTTCATGTCTCAATCAGAAGGATTTGTTGTGAAGAGACAAGAACATAAGGTATGCAAGCTCATCAAATCCTTATATGACTTGAAACACGCACCGTGAGCATGGTATGAAAAGTTAACTGAGCATCTTTTGAAATTTAATTTCAAGCATTTCAATCTTGATGATGCAACTTTGTTTGTCAAGAAAGTTGGAAAAACTGTTGTATATCTTTTAGTATATGTAAATGACCTGTTGATAATAGGGAACAATGAGAACTACATTGCATCTATAAAGAAAGAGTTGAAGAAAGGATTCAAGATGACGTATTTGGGACATATTCACTACTATTTGGGCATTGAAGTGATTCAAACTCCAGGGCATTGAAGTGATTCAAAATCCAAAGTACATATTCATCTCCTAGAATAAGTACATTGGAGAACTATTTAACAAGTTTGGCATGGCTGAGTGCAATCTTGTTTCTACTCCAATGGAAAAAAAATTGAAACTTACATAAAAAAAAGGAAATGAATTTGAGGATGCAACCAAGTGTAGACAATTTGTGGGAAGTCTTATCTATCTTACTACCACCAGACCAAACATTTAATTTTTTGTTGGAATTCTTTCCAGGTTCATGCAAAAGCCTTGTGAAGGACATTGGTCTGCTACAAAAAGAGTTCTGAAATACTTGAAAGGAACTCAAGATTTTGGACTCAGGTACTCTAAGGTAGATGACTTCAACCTGATCAAATATTTTGATTCATATTTTGACAGAGATAAGGGAAATGGAGTATCAACTTCAGGCTATATAATGAGTCTTGGATCAACAATTGTCTCCTAGAGATCACACAAACAATTAGTTCCAACAAATTCCACAACAGAGGCAAAATATGTGGTAGCTGCATAAGCGACGAAGGAGATTGTGTGGTTTAGGAAAATACTTGAATATTTGTAGGAGAAACAAGAAAATTCTACTCCTCTTCTAGTTGACAATACTTATGCAATCAAGTTGGCCAAGAACCCCAGATTCCATGATCGAACTAAGCAGATCAATACAAAGTATAACTTGATTCAATATCATGTAGAGGTGTTGACACTTAAATCTGTTAGGACCGAAACGAAAACCTCATGAGGATATAAATCCTCCTGCATTTTTATAGAGGTGGTACTCCTCTTTACTTCAGATTCTCTCGGGACTTTAGCTTTTCAAAATGTGGGACTTTGTATAAGTCTGTCATGGTAATCAAAGAAATATAAAATAACAAAGAATAAAATGTTTTGTTTTTGTTTTTAAAGAAAGTTCCTGAGAAATGGCCAGGAACCGCACACTTCACACATTACAAAAATAGATAAAATTTCCTCACATCCATCATAGTTTAACTAAAGATTTCTGATCACATAAAAATAAAAAGAAGATGGTCCACATGCATAAGAGAACTTTAAAAGAGTGAACATGGGCATCTCAAATAAAGATAATGATAGATCAACCTCAAATACTTTATATTCAAAACTCAGGATTACAAAGTACAATCGAGATTGTTCCCGAAGTAGCTCTCTTGAAATTTCTAAAAAATATATAGTTTGTTACATATTCTTTGAAAATTAAAATGCGTTTGTCCTAAGGATTCGGATTGGGGCTCCCACGTACCATAAAGCAAATAAATACAAGAAATAAGCTCGTAGAAGGAGGATGGTGGGCGGAAATAGAACAACAAGACCTGGAAAGAAGAAAATGAGAAGTTATCATACTTCAGTTAAACCTTTCTAGTGAAAGAGGTGGAATAATTTGATGAAGAAACTGATAAAGAAAGAAATATGTGATCAACATAAACTTACTATAATGGTCTCTCATGTCTTCACTTCCTTGCTGATGTCCTTTTATTGTCTTCATTAA
>ML902667.1:0-11481 GCA_009831015.1 Picea engelmannii | reverse complement strand
TATTGCTACTCTTGCAATAATTTTGGACATAAGGCAGTATACTGCAAAGCTTATGGACAATACAATAATAGAAATGTCCAAAGAGATAAGAACAACAAGTACAATAAAGAAAAGAGAAACTATAACTCATTTTCTACTTTGCAGGATTTCAATAGTGAATGCCAAAAATGCAACAACTATGGTCATAAAACAAGTGATTTTAGATTGCCAAAATATGATAAAAAGACAAATATTCCCCATAATAAAAAAGAATGGAGGAAAAAGAAAACAGAGTGCAATGTAGAATCATATGCGAGAAATCAAGAGTGTCAATGGTATATAGACAATGGGTGTTCCAAACACATGACTAGAGATCGAAGTAAATTTCTCAAGTTAAATAAGAAAGGAAAAACAAAACAGTTCAAGAAGCTGCAAAAACTATGTTAAATGAAGCCAAACTTCTAGACAAATTTTGGAGAGATGCAATCCACACAGCAGTTCACATACTTAATAGAGCTCAGTTGAGACCCAATCATGACAAAACCCCTTATGAACTATGGTTTGGGAGGCCAGCCTCTGTAAAATACTTTAGAATTTTTGGAAGTAAATGTTACATAAAGAATGATGAAGAAAACCTATGAAAGTTTGACCCAAGATCCAATGAAGGAATATTCTTAGGATACTCATCAAATAAAAAGGCATACAATTGTTATAATCTCATACTACTGAAAATGTGGAAAGTGCAAATGTAAAAATAGATGATCTAATAAAGGGCACATCCCAAGGCTTTGATAAAAAAATTCAACAAAAAGATGATAATATAAAATCTCAACAGGAGGATGATGATGTAGAATCTCAGCAAGAAGATGATGATGAAACACAATAAAATGAACCTCACATTGATGAAGAAGACAATGAAGAAATTCCCTTCCCAAGGGATCCATCAAAAAGAGTTCAGAAGAATCATCCTGAAAGCCAGATCATTGGAGATAAAAGTGCAGAGTGGAAACAAGAAGGAAACTAGCTTTTGACTCAGAACAAGCAATGTTATCCTTAATTGAACCTAAATTAGTTAAAGAAGTTGTCAAAAGTAAAGATCGGATAAAATAAATGAATGAAGAACAAGATCAAATAGAGAAGAATCGGACTTGGGAACTAGCTCCAAGACCCAAGAACAAGAATGTGATAGGAACTAAGTGGATCTTCAAGAACAAATTAAATGAAAATGGGGAAATTACGAAGAACAAATCCATATTAGTTTGCAAAGGATATTCCCAAGTAGAAGGTATTTATTTTGAATAAACTTTCACTTCAGTAGCAAGACTTGAGGCAATCAAAATGTTCTTAGCATTTGCATGCTTCAGAAATTTCAAATGCCAGACTCATTACCTTCCCGACCAGAGAGCCATAGTCTCGTCATCATCAAAAACTTTGTTCTTCATCACGCCATAGGCCATCGATTAGATGATGTAGACACCCAGAAATGAATATGCCTCCCCTTTCAATATCGAAATCATAACAGAGTTATACCAGAAATTATATTTTCCTCAAAGAGCCCAGATATTTGAATTTTTCCTTCCACGGGATGCTCAGCTCCCCAAATCAAATCCCCCCTATCCTTCCTCCCTATTCTCAAAAAATGGAAACCAACTCATTTCATCACTCTGTTGTCTGTTTGGTTATTTTTCAGACGCATGGGTGGACGAGCCTATATTGGGTTTTCTGTCCATTTTCTCTACCGAGGAAAAATCCACCACTCAGTTCGACTACAACATCTTCCTGGTAGAGAACATTCACGAGCATTTTTCATAGTTCACCATAGAGGGCATGTTCTGGTATTCATTCATCCTGGATTACATGTTCATCTTTTCTCATGTGGATAGGTTCTCTTTCTCAATGCAGAAGATGGACAAGGAAGGAAAACCTCAAGCAGTCACATTATGGACGTCGCTGCTGAGGAGAAACTCCACTGAGTTCACTTTTAAACAATTCATTGAATTTTTTTATCATCCAGTTGTAAGCATGCTTAGTGGAAGACCTGAGCCGAGAATAAATGAAGAAATTCAAAGAGTTCTGCACCTTTCAGATCTGGCAAACACTGGAGATTGGTTTCTATACCAGAATCACACAGAAATCAGTGTATAGGTGCAAACTAGCTCCATACAAGTTGCCTAAGTATGTGCCTGTTCAAATATTCGCACTGGAATATATTCGCCATATGATAAATTCATATGACATCCATTTTTTATCTCTGATGAAAAAACAACAGATGAGGATCAAAGGACAAATAGGCCCATTTATCTGCAATAGTCGAGTTGTCGGGGAAGAGGCAGACAAACTATTGAAGGAGATGAAATTCAACACTAGTTTTATTTGGAGATATGACCCCAGTGGGATCATTGCAAAGACGAGATCCAAGAACAAAACTTCACCCTATGCCCACACCCTAAAGCAAGAAATCGAAAAATATGTGAACCAGACATAATGGAAAGTAAATACTCTGGTAGATACGGAGCCACAGGAATCTCTTGCAGTATATGTTTCACTAACTACCACTCCAAGGGAACCCAAGGAAAAAAGACCAAGAAATGATGATTCACCTTCAATCACTAAGGTATCAGCAGAAGAATTCCAGGTTTACAGTAAGAAACCCAAAACCACTCGTGCTACTGACATGTCTAGTGAGGAAGAGCCCTACTCTGCCTTAGTGATTGAGAGAAGACAACAGGTAGTGTCAACTTCTTCTTCGAAGAAGCAGACAAAAATGGCTATGACTACCCAAACTTCACAAGATTTTGTACCCCGAAGCATTTTTGAAAAATATGAAATGATTAAAAAGAAGAACTAGACACTGACCAACAACACTTACTCTCAGTTTTCGAAGCAAACTTCCACAACACAGCACAGACTATTGTCAGCATTTAACACAGAGAAAGGAAGAATGCATCTTGCATTTTTACAAGCACAGGTGCCTCAACCCAAAGAAATCACTGATTACAAGAGGTTAAATATGGATTTTGACACCAAACAAGTACATCCAGCTGATCAAATGGACTTGCATAGACAGACTGGGGAAATGGTTTTCTCCACATTAACACATGCTTCCGCTACAGCATCAAAGTTGCAGGTGTCTTTAGGCAATGTTCAAACCCAATTGAAGTTGGAGAAGATATCCTCTTTTTCAAAGGATAATAGAATAAAATCCTTAGAGGAGTTGGTGTTCAAGATTGGGTATGATCCCTCAAATGTTAAAGCAGCAGAGGAAATGTTGAAGAAAAATAATACTGACATTGCATCTTTGAGAAAACAATTGAAATTGCCACCAACAAAGGATTCACAAGCTAAAGAGGTACCTGAAGTAGAAAACGAGAAAGAAGAATTGGTGAAGCTTATCATGCAGCAGAACTCACAGCTCAGAGAAATGGAGATAGAGTTGGAAAAAATATTGAAAGAAAAGGAAAAAATGACACCAATGGAATTCATTCCATTGAGTGCAGTTCCCATTTTAGAAGAAAGTACAACAGCAGTTCCAACAACCACTACAACAGAAATTCCATCAGTGGCCCCATTGACAGCACTGGAAAAAACTGTGGAGCTAGCAAAATCCATGGAGGAAATGACTCTGCAGGGAATAGAGATCAATAGGTTGAAAATGGAGATTGAAAATCTATAGGAACTCAAGTATTATTTCCAAACAAGATACAATGTTAAGAGACAACTATCAGAGAATCTCAAGCATGAAATACAGCAGCTCCAAAAACAAACAGTGGCAGGCAAGACATTAGCAGAGGCTAAGGAAAACATATGGACAAATATTGCAAAATCCATAAATGGAATTTGGCCCATGGTGCAGATCATGTTCGAGCAACATGATCTCGTGTTAAAGAGTAGGCAAGCCATTGACAAGATAAGAACAGAGTTGGGTGAGATGCCCTCAGTGGCCAACAAGACCATCAATTTTCTGAACTCCAAAACCAAAATTAATCTTTAAAGGAAGTTAAAATTGCAGAATTTACCATTCTGTACTCTGTTCTTAATAATTATAGATTTAAATTTTTTTCTTCGGATGTTATAACAAAGAAATTCTTAAATGCTTTTTTGTTTTAACTGAAACCTCATCTTTTCAGCAATCCACCATTTTATCCCCAAAAGAATCCAGCGTTAGCACTATCTCACCCTGTAAAACGGATCTTGAAAAGTTGTCTTTAACCTCTATCGTATTAATAACAGAACCCATAGCCCAATGGAAGCGTAAGTGACATTCAGTCATTTCATTTTAAAAGCAATACAAACAACTCAGTTATATTCTTCCTAACTAGCCTAAAATCTTGAATATCTAAACAAATCTAAAACTCATAGAGAGATCCCTCTCTGAAGCTAGTAGGGCTAGCTCCTAGTTTCGAAGCGGTTGGTTAAGGTTACCTCTGATAAATTCCTTCTTACCACACAACAACCTTTGGGAATTTACGGAGTGATAACATAACTGGCGACCATACTAGGTGCAAACTAAAACAAACTTTCAACCCCTCATTTTCTTCCCCCTAGAACAAAGACGACTTTATTTCTGGAAAACGCAAACCCTAATATTTACCTAGAAATAATGTTCAGAGATTGTTAAATTTTGTGTATAAATAACCAAATCTCTAAAGGTAGAATAAAATCAATAGTTCTGGCTCCTAAAAAAATTGCTTCCAGATATCATCCTGACCCAGAACCTGCAATAGTAATACATAATCCTGAAAGACTATTCAGGAAGAAAAGCATTGCAGAAGTTTCAAAGGGTAGCAGCCCACTTCTAAGGTCTTTTTCCATCCCAGAAAACTTCGTGGTTTTTCCAAACCTTGAGCTTGAGATACCCTTTCGAACAAGTCCTTTCAAGACAAAATCTGACAGTTTTGTTAGTGAAACGGTCTTAGACCAAACTGTTTTTCAGCCTAGAACCCCCGAGCTACTTTCTCCAAGAGTTGAATTTGAGCCACGTTTTCACTCCAATACTGATAAGCTCCAAGACCTAGTCGCAAATCTTGGTCAGGCCTTAGAGAAGCTTCATCTTCAGCAGTCCATCGATTTGCCTATTTTAAGAAACATTGTAGTGTCTGCTAAAGCTAAACCAAGTCAATCCATTTCCCCAAATTCTTCATCATCCATAGCTTCAAGCATTTCCTCTTCTGTCGCATAGGTTGTTGTTCATCCTCCTACACCAATCATAACGGCAAGATATGCTTCGTTGGTATTGGTCACTCCTTTACATAACATGCCTCAAGATTATCAAACTAGACTCCCACAGTTTGATAATACTGGTCCCTTGAATGCACAACAACATGTTGACAAAATGAATGATTACTTTGACCTGCAGGAAGTAGAAGAAGTGGATGTGCAGATGAGATTATTTGCACAAAGTCTAACTGGAGAGGTGAAAAAATGGTTCAAAACTTTGCGTGTCACTACCATTACTGATATTGTCGGTTTTCATTGGACTTTCCTTGACTGGTGGGAGGTAAAGAAAAATCGTCTCCAGATTCTGTCAGAATATGAGAACATCAGAAGAAATCAAGGAGAGACAGTGCAGGATTACTGCATTCGTTTCAATAACCTATACAATGCTATCCCTGTTGAAATCAAACCACCACAAGGTTTGGCGTTAATAAAGTTCCCTGATGGTTTTGACACTGACATGTCATATCAATTAAGGGAAAGAAACGCAACAACTCTGGAAGACATGCAAAGAAGTGTTGTCAGTGTAGAAGCAAATCTTTTGGCTAGAAGGGCCAGGCAAAGAACAGAAAAGAGGGTCACCTTCAAAGAAGAACCTACTACTTCCTCATCAAATGCCAAATTAGATTCTCTCACCAGAGCGATGGAGAAAATGATGGAGAGACTCACCATAATTGACAGAAACCCACCTAGGGAGAACCAAGTTGCCCCTCAATTCAGAAACTTGAACTTTAGAAGAAATCCACCTCAGATTAGACAAAGAGATACTAGAGATCAAAGAGAACAAAGGGGACCTAATCAATATATTAGACAACCTCTCCAGGAAAACTATGCGGATGATGGTGAGGAAGTAATTGAGGATTTTGATGATACTCATATAAATATAATGGGTGATCATGATCACGATCATGAATCCATTTTCCTCACCCAAGAAGAACATGAAATATTTCTCCTTTCACAAACAAAGGTAAATGAGGAAGCTGAGGAAACTGAATAACAAGCCTTTAAGAATGCTAAAATGGAGGTTCACAGGCAGTATAAATTGAGGAATAAGAAGGATAATGAGAATTCTGCGAAGAAAGTTGTTGAAACCAAGAAAACCTCAGAAAACCTTCCCAAGAAAACCCCTGAGCAGAACAACGATGAACCTATTGTGACAAAAACTCCAGAAATTCTTAAGAAAACAAGTCAAACAGAACTCTTATCAACCATTCAAACAGGTGCACCTGTCCATAGAGTTTCCATCGATAAGTCAGAAGTACATAGTTTAAATAAAACCATCGTTCCTTTCAGCCTCAAAGGGGAACTAGCAAAACTGAAGATTCCTATTCCCTTATCTGAGATGATGAATAAGAACGCTTATAGGTCTCAAGTGATGAAAGCTTTAAAAATTGAACCTGATATAGGTACCAAAGCCTTGGATGTTGGATCTGTATAGCACTCTGACACAGTAAACCTTGCCGATGATCGACCTAAGCTCATGTTTGGACCTGAAGTTGATGGTCAAACTGATAATGGCATCGTGGCTCCTTTTTACATCAGCCTAAATATCCACGATCTAATATTACACAACGCTATGCTGGATTCAAGTGCCTCTCACAACCTAATGCCCAAAGCCATGATGGAAAATTTGGGACTCAAGGTCACCAGACCCTACAAAGATTTGCATTCTTTCGACTCCAGCAAGGTCAAATGTATAGGCCTGATTAAAGACTTATGCATTAAATTGGCTCAAATTCCGGAAAAAAGTTTGGTGATGGACATCATCGTGGAAGATATTCCCCCCAAGTATGGTATGTTACTATCAAGGTCTTGGGGAGCCAAATTGAGAGGAACCCTACAGCTAGATATGTCCATTTCGGTTTTCGGCCAACAGAGAAGACTTTACAAGGAAACACTGATGAAGTATATGGTGAGTATTCAGGAAAAGCCACACAATTACCCATTATATTCCACACACTCTGACCTAGATTCTTTCATTCTATATAATGAAGGTGATCTTGAAGAAACAATCGCACAACTGGAAGATGATGCACCTGATCCAAAGGACGATAAAGCAACTATCGAAGTAAGAAACCCCATGGTTGAGGAAAATGAGGAATTGCCAGTAGACTTCTGGAGCATGGACTTTGACGGTGTTGTGAGTAAATAAGGAGCTGGAGTTGGAGTGTGGATGCATAACCAAAGATCAAGGTACTTCGAGAATCATTCCTATAAGATAAATTTCCAATGTACTAACAAAATAGCTGAGTACGAGGCTTTAATGCTCGGCCTGAAATTATTAAAGAAAGTCGGTGCTAAGAAGATAATGGTAAGGGGTGATTCTGAATTGATTATCAAGCAAATCAAAGGTGAG
Organism: Picea engelmannii; assembly: GCA_009831015.1. Taxonomy (NCBI): domain Eukaryota; kingdom Viridiplantae; phylum Streptophyta; class Pinopsida; order Pinales; family Pinaceae; genus Picea; species Picea engelmannii. The sequence continues at coordinate 3,932 of ML902667.1, read as the reverse complement.
TATGCAGCAAAGCATCCTAGACTTAGAGCCTATAGGAATGTTGTTTTAGATGCTCTTCAATGCTTTACTGAGGTTGACTTGCAGGTGATGCCCAGGGGACAAAATATACTTGCAGACGGACTGGCTACGTCAGCAGTTACCTGTAAAATTCCTTTTCGTCCCACTCGCAAATACACAGTGGAGGTGAAGTGCAGACCCACTGTTCCTGACAACATCAGATATTGGCAGGTATTTGGAAATGATGATCAAATTGAAGATTTCCTGCAATGTAAAAATGATTTCGAATGTACAAACATAGATTTAGAAAATGGTGACGAATCTGTAAATAAATCGGTTTTTGAGAATGATAGTGTAAATACAATAGATGTTGAAGAATTCAATGAAAATGATGTAGATTATGATATCCTGCAGTTGAAAAATAATGTGTTACCTAGAGTTTTAGTTCTGTTGGAAGACTAATTTGATTATAATGATGTGGCCAAAAAAACAAAAATTGAAGCTAGCGGTAAAGAGGTTGAGGATTGCAACATAGGAACAAAAGAAAACCCCAAAATGATAAAACTGTCTAAATCCCTGCCACTAGAGAAAAAAAGCAAATACATTGAACTTTTTAAGGAATATATAGATGTTTTTGTCTGGGGCTATGAGGACTTGAAATCCTATGACACAAGTATCATACAGCATCGGATTCCCATAAAAGAAGAACATAAACCTTTCAGACAGAAACTTAGGAGAAGGAGATCAAAAATATGTATGTTACCAAGATTATAGTCCCCTTGAGATTTTCCAAATGGGTTTCCAATCTTGTCCCGACCAGGAAGAAAACTAGCAAGATCAGACTCTGTATAGATTTCAAAAATCTGAACAAGGTCTCCCTCAAAGACAATTACCCTTTACCCAAAATGGACCATATTTTACAAAAGGTGGTCGGATCCAGTAGGATCTCCTTACTGGATGGTTTCTCTTGTTACAACCAAGTTCTAGTCCATCCCGAAGATCAAGAGAAGACATATTTTACCACACCCCGGGGAACCTTCATGTATGTGAAGATGCCTTTTGGTCTAATGAATGTTGGAGCTACTTTCCAAAGAGCAATGGATATCGCCTTTGTGGATGAGACTAGGATATTTATAGTGATTTATCTAAATGATGTAACTGTTTACTCCAAATCAAACGAAGAACATTTGCTCCACCTCAAATGTGTGTTTGAAAAGTGCGGGAAATTTGGGATTTCTTTAAATCCTAAGAAAAGCCTTTTTGGATTAGAGGAAGGCAAACTGCTAGGACACATAATATCAAAAGATGGAATTAAAATAGATCCCAGTGGGATAGAAGCTATCCAGAAGGTGGAACACCCTAGGAATATCAAAGAACTGCAATCTTTCATTAGCAAAATAAATTTCCTTAGAAGATTCATACCAAACTTGGCCGAACTCCTCAGAAATATCACCAATATGTTAAAAAGACACACAAAAATCAAATGGAATGTCGAGTCCAAACAATCATTTGAGTAAGTGAAACATGCTCTCACCCAAGCCCCAGTTCTGATTAGCCCAGACTATACCAAAGACTTTTATCTTTTCTCCTTCGCATCCGAGCACACTATAGCGGCGGTGTTGTTGCAGAAAAACAGTGAAGGGTACGAGCAACCCATAGCATTTTTCAGCAAAGCTTTAAGAGACGCAGCTTTGAATTATAACATTATGGAGAAACAAGCCTTCGCCCTGGTGAAAGCCATAAAAGACTTCAGAGTATGTATTCTCCATTCTCACACAATTGCATACGTCCCTAATGTTGTAGTGAAGGATATCTTGACTCAAGATAATCCAGATGGGAGGAGAGGAAAGTGGATTGCTATTATTCTAGAATACGACATAGAAATAAAACCCACTAAATTGATCAAAGGTCAAGGTTTGGCCAAGTTGATGGCCGAATCTAATTTCCATGCTTTAGACATTAATTTCTTAGCTGTAGTTGATGAGCGGGAAGAGCAGGCGACTCCAAACGTTAAAGAGGTATTTCTAAACTCTCCTTGGTACGTAGACCTCATTTTTGTCCTTCACAACTTACAAGCTCCTCTTGGTCTTACTAAAACTAAAGCTAGGTTTTTGAAATTCAAAGCATTGAAATTATGTATTCTAGAAGGTAATCTCTATTGGAAAGATCCTGGAGGTATATTGCTTAATTTCTTGCTCAAAGATGAATCTGACAAATTTTTGCAAGATTTTCATGCAGGGGACCGTGGCAGGCACTTGAGCTAGAAGACCACAGCTAACAAGATTCTGAGAGCTAGTTTGTACTGGCCTACTCTGTTTGTTGATGTTCACCAGAAGGTTACCTCTTTCCATAAGTGTTAGATTTTTTAAGGTAAAAGGAAGCTTCTTCCACTCCCAATGAAACCCATTTCTGTTGAATCTCCTTTCCAACAATGGGGGCTAAACTTCATTGGTGAAATACATCCTCCATATTTGGACCAACATAAATGGATCCTTATAGCCATTGATTACTTCACCAAGTGGATCGAGGTTGTACCATGCAGACAAGCTACCGACTCTATCATCATCAAGTTTTTAGAAACTAACATTTTGTCTCGTTTTGGATGCCCCAGAAAAATTGTAGCTGACAATGCAGCGGCTTTCAAATCCAAAAAGCTCATAGATTTTTGTAATCAATATCATATTACTTTGGGACACTCGACGACTTATTATCCACAGGGAAATGGGCTAGCTGAGTCTTCTAACAAAAGTCTGGTGAACATTCTCAGAAAGACGCTACAGGAAAACAAGAAATCATGGCATAATAAGTTGGTTTTCGCACTCTGGGCTGACAAAATAAGCACCAAAAGATCGATTGGTATGTCTCCATACCAGTTGGTTTATGACACCAAGGCATTTTTTCCCCTTTCATTAGGAGTTCCGATCATGAAACTATTGCAGGAAATACAGGAAGAACGAAACGATGTCTAGCGAAGAATAAATCAAATGATCCACCTAATGCAATCCAGAGAAGAAGTTTACAACAGAGCTCAAGTGATCCAGGAAAATATTAAAAAGATTTATGACAAGAGAACCAAACTGGATAATTTTGAATTGGGTGATTTAGTTTTGAGATGGAACTCTAGGAATGAGGATAAAGGGAAACATGGGAAGTTCGATAGCTTGTGGAAAGGTACTTACATGATTCATGGCTACAGGGGAAATAATGCTTTTCTACTTGCTAATAGCGATGGATCAGACCTGCCAGGGGGACCTATCAATGGCAGCATGCTAAAACATTACTTGCCGCCTCAATAGAGAGATCATCATTCCATTCCATTGTACATATCATTTCTTTTATGAGTATTTTAGGTGTAGGTGTGGTTGTTCAGGTGTTTGAAGCCCGCAGAGAAGGCCCTAAGACATTGAATAATACCATCAAAGTTTCGAAATAAAGCAATTCAGGCAACAAACGGGACTCTAGAGGAAGTTTTCAAGACAACAAGAAACAAGATTCTTGGCATCTCGCAAGGAGGATAAGATCCCCAGGTGGAGCCACTGTTATAACCCTATAATTCATAGGATCAACTGTTGATTGTATTTTTGTTCCCTTCAGTGTTTTTGATTTGTAGAGATTACCACATCCTGAAAATGAAAGAAAAAGAAAAGAATAAAAGAGGGCATAAAAGAAATTAAATAAAGCCCCATGCAATAACAATGGCTTGATCCATACAGTCTAAGCATGGCCAAGTCCTTTTAAATTGATGTTGATAGGCTTAGTGAATAAGATTGACTAAACTGTATAATCTTAGTCAAGATGTTAGGTTAGTTAGTGAATAAATTTGACCAAACAGCCTAATCTTGGTCAAATAGCCCCTACGTTGAGTATTGTCTTAGTCCAACAGTCTAAGTTGGGCTAAAGATGCAAATGATGTAGGTTAGGACATAGGTTAAACA
>WSFP011546136.1:0-11481 GCA_009831015.1 Picea engelmannii | reverse complement strand
ACATTGTACTCAAGACTCTGTTGATCACCTGCATTCACCCAGAAACACCTAATCATCCACATCATCCATCAAAAATCATAAACATCAAAAAGAATACACCCCTTAGCCTGCACACAGTGCGCAAATTTCCCCCATACAATTGTGCATCTATTCATGACTGTTTATCGAACAATTGCACACTAATGTGTAGCTGTCACACCCACAATCATGCATGGGTGCGCATTTGTCCTTAAAACAGGCATGCAGCCAATGTGCATCTGTCTGGTCACCCCATGCACTCATATGCAGTGATTGTTACCAACACAGCCGCACATTATGCGTGAAGTTTCCCATCACAGTCATGCATTCATTGATGCGCACCTGTTTGGGGAAAATCCACACATAATGTGCAAGAAATTGAGTTCTACCCACGCACACATGCATAATTATGCCCCATTTTCCCGCACACTAGTGGGCACCTACCCTTAAAAACACTTGTACGACCCTCTGTACAACCCCTACCTAACATTCATCCAATTCAAAAAAAATACAAGACGATAAGGTCACCAACCTGTATCTCGCAGCTCCTGATCTGTAGCCCCATGCTCACGTAATCTCCAAATCACCTCATAGCTCTCTCACCATATCAACAATAGTGTCAGTGCAAATGAGGTGGCGTTGTGGGTCCACCATCTATATGTAGGGATTTTTTCCCAACTTCCACATTCTGTTACAGAAGCCCAGGGCCTCCATTTTTCTATCTGTTCTCATCCATGAGATCCTGATCCAACCATCTACACATTCACATTCCCCAGGTTATCATCTGCACTTTTCCCCAGAGAAGCATTTTTTTAGGACACACTCAGGTATGCATGCTCACTTTCAAGTTTTATCAAATAGTTGTTATATGATATTTATTATCATATATTGTTCATGTTGGGTATTTGGTTTTTTATGTGCAGGTAATTGTTCAACAAGCTTACAGTCCCTTCAAGTATATGTTCGACACTAACATGTAATTACTCCCTCTGTAAACAATTACATATCCCAGTCACACCCTTTGACATTTACCTTTAAGGTCCCTACATTCGGCTCTATAGTATCTTTACCTCTGCCACATTTTGGTATTGTCAACCAATAACACTCTCCCCCACATGAGTTGTCCCATTCATAGTTCCCCTTGGAAACTTAACACTCATGTTGATTTCACCCCTAGGATTGGGAGTCTCGCTAGTATTTTGCATTTCCGAGAATGAACCCCATACTTATTCTTATCATATTGCTAACCTTCCCAACGGACTCCCTGGTTCATATCATCCTACACTTGGTTCTATTGAATGCACCCCCGCAGTTCCATTATCCCTCCATCTCATCCACCATTAGTTTTCTCATTTGTAGATTGTCCTCCATCCATTTACCTAATACAGAAACCCACCCATGGGGCCCCCACCCTCCACCAGTTCTCTTTCACAAACTTGTGCTCTAAACAAGCCAAGCCATCTTTCACTAGGGCACCCATTTCTGTATCTGTATACTCAACCCAAGTTATTCTTTATTTCTTTGGTAACTGTATAAATACCTTGTTTCCAACATATACATAGTTTTTTTTCATCATCCCCGATGGCCTTCTTTTACCTGGAAAAGAAACCCATGTCACCCTTGGTTGGGGAATCCATCCTTTTTTCATATCGACATCATTAAACAAACCCCAAGTATCCCAAATCCATGTACCCATGATATCTAAGATTTCCCACTTTGTTAGCCCCCGGCACAGTTTAACCCCATGTCTAGTTGTCCCCCTAACACTAGATCTAGTTTTATGGATTCTTCCAATCATCCCTCAACACCCCAACCAAGGGAAATATTGAGTCCCATAGCATCTTTACTTCATCCATGTTACCCATCAGTACCTAACATCATGTATTAATCTGTGGATTTCAAGAAGCCCTTTGCTTCTTGACGTCGTGTCTCCCTTCCTGTCGACCTCAACACAGTTCCTAGGAGGGTGGCATTACCTTGACTCTCATTACCTTTTCAATGAGGAGTATCGGACGGCACATAGAGATTCATCATTGCTTTTTGATTTCGTTGACCCCCATAACATTTAACTTCAGCAAACTCTCATGTTAAGGTGAGTCTTACTATGCGATCGTTGCAACTTTCCATACCAGTCGAAGACCTATGAATTTGATAGGCCATCAATGCCTACAAGTTATCGACACTTCTTACCATCATCCATTACTTGATTCAGAGACAGTTCACCATTCAGGACCATTATCTGTCATTATCAACTGCCCCCAAGGGTGCTGCAGTTATCTACATCATCATACATCTTCAGTTACAGTCCCACATTTTGGTTTCATGACAAGAGCATGGGGCATGCCCACCTCGTTTGTATACATATTTTATTTTTTCTTCCTAGAGAAAGGTTTGGTTCCCACAGTTTTCCCTCTCCCTCCGGCGGATCACTCTTGTAGTTCCTCTCTTCACTCTTACTTAAAATGGCACTCTCAGCAAAAGAAACATTGATGTATTTCTGCTATACGTATTCTCCTAACCTTACACATTAGGGGGCATCTGTTATCACTGAAAAATCATCTACAACATTACACACAATGGTTGAAGAAAGACATCAATTCCAGCAACAATTAGTACACCTACAACACCAAAATCCATCAAAAAGGAATAAAACTATATACTTGGTTCAAAAATCAACATGCACAAATTCACCAAAGGAAGCATGCGCACTGTGCACAGAATTCATTGGCCAACACAACCCTAACTGCGCATTGTGCTCAAAACGCACAAGATGCGCGATTGTCTACGAGAAAATCCGCGCACTTCTCATGAACAACGCATTTATGAATCTTGTTGGCCTTTCAACCACTTTCAATCCTACCCCCAACACGATTTGACACTCAGATTTGAGAAAAATCTATCTTGAAGGTTGTTTGATCTAGATGGATATTGGTGGCCACCCAACTTTTCCAACTGGCTCAAAACAGTTTTCTGACATTTTTGGCAATTTACTATTTTTAGCAATTTTAACTTCCGGGGCCATTTTGAGGGCCTAAATGAAGGTTTTTCGGTATCGAGCTCCTTAATTATAGTTGAAGGCATAATTGAGCCCCCAAAATGAATCTCCTCGATGATACCTTTCCATCTGGCTATCACACGCCTAAAACGGAGATCGTATGCAAAAGTTACGACCCAGGGAAGTTGATGTACTAACTTACACAAACGGGGCCCACGTGACTTTTGGCGCTTCATCTCTTAGGGTTAGGTTTTTGGATGTCTAGGGTTTTTTGCATTCTTGCTTATTGTAAAAAGGCCTTCAGAGCCTCATTGTAACCGTCTTCTTGCGAATACGTGTTGTCGTCACATCTCTTCTCAGAGATAAGCCGCCACCATTCCAGCAAGCTTGTTTCCGCTTCATTTTACAGTTTCATCTTATTTCGTTATTGAATAGAAAACCAGTTTTACTGTATCTCTGTTATTTTGTGTTAAGCACCTGTTAATAATCTGTATTCATATCATTCTGCTCATAAAATCCGAATCAGTGGTATCAGAGCGGTCTGCTCCTTGTCCTCTTAATGCATGTCCCCAACGAGGTTGGAGTACAAAGAGTTGGGTCTCAAGCTTGTTTCTCTTGAGGACAGAAGTTCTCGCACGCCCAAGCGACCTCCCATGGCAGGAGAAAATAAAGATGATGGGACAGGACATCCTTTCAAACTGTTGATTGAGGAAGCCCTCACGCAACAGAGGAATGAGATGATGGATAGTTTCGCGCAAATCCTTCGGCGACTACCAACAGGCGATGCATATTCTTTGAACGGAGGTGTCGCCCCCTTCAAGGTACAAATAAAATTTGATATTCCTATATTTGAAGGTCAAATAGACGCAAATGTTGTAGACAAGTGGTTGAATCTACTAGAAGGGTATTTTTCTGTTCATAAATTTTCGAATAGAGAAAAGATTACTTTTGCGCTCCTCAAAGTCGTTCCCCATGTCAAAGATTGGTGGGAAACTTTCTATGAGCAAAAGGAAACAGAGGAAACCTCATTATTTTCAATCATGGCCACCTAGGAATCCTTCAAGGATGTTATTAAGGAACAATACTACTCTGTCGGAAGTTATGACGACCTATATACCAAATGGACCACACTGCGGCAAGAAAGAGACCAAGCAGTGCCAGATTTCACAAATATCTTCCATACCTTGCGCACCAAGTTGGGTATCAAAGATTCGGAGTGACATCTGGTGCTCAAGTATCGCGGTGCTCTACATAGATACATCCAGACTGAAATGGAATTTCTGGACATCTCATCCTTGGGCGTGGCCTACCGATATGTCGTCAAAATCGAGCAGAAGCTCAAACAAAAGACGCGGAAATTTGGGCCTGGGAACCCCTCACAACAAAATCCAGGAAAGGGTGGCCCCAACACACCGAACAAAGGACAAAGAAAATATGGACAGTATCAGGACAACCAGTACAAGCCACAAGCAAATAAGGACATCGGAAAGACAAAGAAAGATACCGGGAAGTGGTGCGACTTCCATAAGAGCCCTTGGCATAACACTGTTGACTTCTACTCAAAGCAGTCGTTGGTGGCTGAAGTGAAACCCTCTTAATCAGATGAAAATTCTGACTCCGAGACAGAACTAGAAAGGGGGAGACGAATCATTGACACGGAACCCAGTGCCACCGTTGCTACCACCAATCTCCAGCGTGGTGAACCAGACGAGCCAAAAGAAGGAGAACGCCTCTTCCATTCACAGATGTGGGTAAAAGGCACCCCGTTGCACTTCATCGTTGACAACAGTAGCCAGAAGAACCTCATCTCAGCAGAGGTCATCAAGCAGCTGGCCCTACCAACAATTCTACACCCACAACCCTACACCATTGGATGGCTCCGCCAAGGAAGCAATCTTTGTGTCAGCCAACAGTGTCGACTATCGTATGGCATCAATCCCTTCCAAGAAGAGGTATTGTGTGATGTTGCTCATCTCGAAGTTTGTGATGTTCTTTTGGGCCAACCTTATTTATGGAAACATCATGTTGTATATGAGTCTAGGCCTCGTAGTGTCATTATCACTTTGAATAGGAAATTATACAGGATACCTGAGGCAATCCCACCTAGTGTTATTTCCTTGATCTCTGCTAAGCAATGCAAGAAGGTCATCTCTCGGATGAGGAAGTTTCTCTTCTTCGTGATTCGCTCTCAGAATAAGCGAAAGATTGCAACCACATCCAGGGTCTTTGCGGCCGACCTCTCCACACAGCAGAAGCAAGTAGATAAGGTCATGGAAGAATACTCGGATATCTTCTCCTCACCTACAGGGGTACCTCTACACTGTCAGGTCAAGCACCCCATCAATCTGACCCCTGGTACATCGTTGCCTAATGGGTCAGTCTATCATCGCTCTTTGTTAGAGAATGAGGAGATCAAGTGAAAGATCCAAGAACTGCTCCACAAGGGGCACATCTTCCCCAGCTCATCACCTTGCGGGAGCCCAATCGTGTTGGTATAGAAGAAAGATGGAACTTGGAGACTCTGTATTGGTTACTGGGCTCTGAATAAAATCACTGTCAGAAACCGATACCCGATTCCCCGAATCGATGACCTCCTTGATCAACTCACGGAGGCCAAATACTTCAGTAAGATTGATCTGAAGTCTGGCTACCACCAGGTCCCGATAGAACAAACAGATGTATGGAAGATTGCCTTCAAGTCAAAGGAAGGACTTTTTGAATGGTTGGTAATGCCCTTTGGTTTGACAAATTCCCCAGCCACTTTCATGAGGATGATGGACAATATCCTGTAACCATTCACCAATACTTTTGTAGTGGTGTATTTGGATGACATTCTAATTTACAGCAAGACTTGGGTCAAACACTTGCAGCATATCCAACAGGTTTTGCACACCCTGAGGCAACACAAGCTATACGCCAACCTGGAAAAATGCTCCTTCGACATGGATAGGGTCCATTACCTGGGCTACATCATTGATCAGCATGGTGTACATGTGGATCCAACCAAGATCCAAGTCATCCATGATTGGCCAGCCCCAACAACACTCACTGATCTTCGGAGCTTCTTGGGACTTGCTAATTTCTACCACAGGTTCATGTTGGGTTTCTCCCATATTGCATGGGCCCTCATCCAAATAAACAGGGGTGGTGGTAAGGCAAAATTTGCGTGGGGCTGGTCCCAACAACAAGTGTTCGATTATTTGAAGCAGCGCTTGTGCTCAACCCCAGTACTTTCACTACCAGACCTACAGCATCCCTTTGAAATCGAGACAGATGCTTCAGACTATGTTGTGGGTGTCTTTCTCACTCAGCACGGCCACCCCATGGCCTATCATAGTGAGACACTGTCAAATATTGTTCGTAAGTACCCTACTTACGACAAAGAAATGTACTCCATTGTGCAAGCATGCTGCCATTGGAAACATTACATTCTTGGGAAGGAGACAGTCATCCACACTGATCATAAGCCACTGCAGTTCATGCAGACACAGGGAAAATTACAGAATGACCGCCATCAAAAGTGGTCCACTTACTTGCAGTAATTCCACCTCAACATCAAGTATAAAACAGGAAGCACCAATCGCGTCGCTAATTTCCTCAGCAGACCACCAGTCGTGGCACTCACCACGGTGCTAGACTCTTGCGGCCATGAGACATATGGATGGCCCCAACTCTATGAGACAGACCCTGACTTCTCCACCACCTACCAAATGTTGGGTGCAAATGCAGTTGTCGATAATTTCCATCTTCAGGATGGGTTGTTGTGTCATTTGGGCCATAGTTGTGTTCCATCAAGTGAGCGAGAGAAGTTGATCTGGGAAGCCCACTACAGTTGGGTGGCAGGACACTTCGGCGTTGAAAAGACAGTGGCGATGCTACAGAAACATTTCTACTCGCCCAAACTTCAACAAGAGGTCAGCAAGTATATCAGGTCCTGCACTGCCTGCGCTATTGCCAAACTGACCACTAAGAAACAGGGCATGTACACCCCTCTTCCTACTCCTGACAGACCATGGGAATCCATATCAATGGACTACATGTCAGGCCTCCCATCCACCAAGCGGGGAAATGACTGTGTTTTTGTGGTTGTTGGTCGCTTTTTTAAGATGGTGATTATGGTTGCCTGCAAGAAGAGCATCACAGCAGAGGCCACTGCCAAGCTCTTCTTTGAACGAGTCTGGGTACATTTTGGAATCCCACAAACCATTGTCTCAAATCGGGATATTCGATTTCTCAGCACATTCTAGTTGAGCCTCTGGTCACTGTTAGACACCAAGCTCACCAAATCCATGGCCTTCCACCCCCAAATAGATGGCCAGACCGAGGTTGTAAATCAAATGATTGTGCATATCCTTCGCATGTATAATTCAAAGAACCCTTGCACATGGGATGAGAGCCTTCCCTATGTCTAGCATAGCTACAACCGAGCTTTGCATAGCTCAACCGGCCACATCCCCTTTCAAGTGGGGTTGGGATTCCAACCATCGGGTCCCATAGATGTTGCACTTCCCCTTGTGGTCACCTCGACTGAATCATCTCCTGCTCCAACTGAAGCTGACAAGGCCACCTGGTTCATTGAGAAGATCCAGCACATCCACCAACAAGTCCAAGATATCCTACAGAAGTCCAATGACAAGTACAAACAGTTCCATGATCAGCATCGGGTGCCACATAAGTTTCAGGTGGGCGACAAAGTTTGGTTGCACTTGCAGAAAGAACGCCTTACAGGACCCCATCGGAAGATTTGCCCACTCCATTATGGACCGTACACTATCACCAAGGCCGTGGGGGATAATGCATTTGAGCTCAACATTCCTCCTTTCCTTGGCCTGCACCCAGTGTTCAACGTGGATCTCCTTCGCCCTTATTTCCCACCATTATTGGACACCTCAGAAATAGCAGAACAGATGACACCAACAGAGCTCAACCCTGAATTGATACAACAGGCATCCAATCATCATATTGTGGACAGACATATCAAGGGCACTCGACAACAAAGGATCCATCTTTATCGAGTCGTCAAAGCAGGGAAGCTCCTACACCAAGGCAAGTGGCTCACCCGAGGCCAAATTCAACAGAAATTTCCTCATCTAATGGGGGACCTCAACGCAATGGAGACCATTGCTTCCTAAGGAGGGAGGATTGATCCATATGGATATCGGTGGCCACCCACCTTTTCCAACTGGGTCAAAACAGTTTTCTGACATTTTTGGCAATTTACTATTTTTAGCAATTTTAACTTCCAGGGCTATTTTTAGGGCCTAAATGAAGGTTTTTAGGTATCGAGCTCCTCAAAGATAGCCAAAGGCATGATTGAGCCCCAGAAATGAATCTCCTCGATGATACCTTTCCAACGGGCTATCACACGCCTAAAACAAAGATCATATGCAAAAGTTACGACCCCGGGAAGTTGATGTACTAACTTACCCAAACGGGGCCCACATGACTATTGGCGCTTCATCTCCTAGGGTTAGGTTTTTGGATGTCTAGGGTTTTTGGCATTCTTGATTATTGTAAAAAGGCATTTAGAGCCTCATTGTAACCGTCTTCTTGTGAATGCGTGATGTCATCATATCTCTTCTCAGAGATAAGCCGCCACCATTCCAACGAGTTTGTTTCTGCTGCATTTTACAGTTTCAACTTATTTTGTTATTGAATAGAAAACCAGTTTTACTGTATCTCTGTTATTTTGTGTTAAGCACCTATTAATAATCTGTATTCATTTTGTTCTTCTCATAAAATCTGGATCATTGGTCAAGGGCTAGGAAGTGCCCTAAAAGGACCCGTGTTCACACTATGAACCAGTTGTATCTTGCCATGAATGGACACTATAAATATGTGCGATGGGTGTGCTAGAAAAATAAGAACTTCAAGATATTGTTATGCTACAAGAATTCTTCTTGGAGAATACTCTTTTCTCTTTGAATCATTCAAGCACTATAGCAAGGGCCATTCCACTCACATCTTGAGAGGATTGGCATTGTATTTCTTCACCATTATTACTTGTCATTGTATGAAGAGAAGAGCTCTCTATTAGGGAACTCAAGAGCCCTCCCAAGGAGGAAGAGGGGATTCATAAGTACCTACCTTTCTCTACAGTGCTAGCCTATCAATATATTGATCCATTGGTAGCTATATGATTGTCATTTTTTGTTTTTCATGGTTCTAGTTTTTGCAAGCTTCTATAACATCTATTTATTTTTGTTTTTATTTCTATTTTCTTGTTGCATGTGTATTTGGTTATCTAATCAACTCACAAACCTCTATCTTCTTTAGCTGACTTAACTAGGCAAGTGTTTTGTTTTTGCTCGTCCATGTGACAAAACCAACACAATAAGGGTATTTTCATACCCATTGCTTCTAGTTTTGACTTCATTTGATATTGAATTGTATTATTATTCTCCCATGTTGATCAATTCATTTTGTTACCTTTCTTCCCACTCTTCAAGAGGCATTGTCCTCGAAGCAACATCAAGAAGATAACATTTCAGTGATTTCTTTGATGAACTCATCTTTTACCTTGCATAACCTTGACTATTAATAGTTCAAACAATCACTCTTCATAATATTGTAGGGAAATGGTAATAGACCCTTAGTTTCCCTATGAAATACAAAACACATACAAGGATTACCATGAAAATATGCCTAGATCGATCTTGTGTGCTCCATGCATTATCAATAGCAAGGTGCTCCTTGTAATACAATAGACAATAGAACGTTCTAGCAACAAAATTACTTACGCCTCCTCCACCCTAGTCACAATTCAACACAATAGAAAAAACGTTTGCACATAATTGTTTTCCAATATCATGATTCGCAACATGTGTTCCACCACTCAAACAAACCACAAACATAAGTTAACATATCAGTGGTCACAAACACATGAGACAATTCTTGGAGAAATTAGGTCTACTATAGTCAGTGCTAAGACTAAGACTATTTGATAATAAAATTATAAGCTCAACATATTTTCTTACCATATATCACTCAGTCAAATATGAAGATTCTCAAAATACAAGTCAACATGATTAGATCTATTCCAAGGAATCTTTGTCCAGCTATTTATGATCATCCCATCTACTCAGATCACCTCTATCTACCTTTGCCATTAAAATTCCAATCATAAGAACCCTTGGAGGGAGATTGATTTTTCAATGTCCATTATTAGAGCCCTTGGGTTGATGCATCATGCTTGGTTCATTCCATGTTCTCTTGAACACAATCCACACTCTCAAGCATAGTAAACAATGCATAGTTTCTTCAGGACATAGTTTCTTCAGGACATAGTTTCTTTAGGTTTGTTCTAGTAAACCATGCACTTACCTCTTAAGAAGTGGACCAGTACTCTTCTTAGGCTACATAAAGGCACAAACAATTTAAAAATAGGTTTAGGGTTAGGGTTTTATCAATGATCCACTTAAATGATTGTAAGCAAGTGGTAATTAAGGTAGGACATCCATAACACAGCAGTAAAGGAACACCCAAACATAATCCAACGTAGAACCATCTTAAACCCAAATCTATCAAGCACCGAGAGAGATCCCAACCTTTGTATAAATCATTCACTTGCAAACAATTAATGCCTACCTTAAATCTCTATTGTATAGTCTAGGCACCAACTATCATACCCTTTTTTATCACTATCAGTGCACAGATTCACTAAAGGAAAACATATCACTGAAAACTAGATAATAGATTATATCCTGGGAAAACCATATCTTCATTTTAGAACTCACATAGAATGATCCCTCAGAACTCATAGAGATCTACGCACTCCTCCATGCCCATATCTATCATATTTGTGTGGATTTCAATGCTTTTAGACACCTAACACTGTAACACCAATCAACAAATTTATATATCTACTAACCAACAACACATGCTAAATTGACCCAAAACCCTGCATCTCACAACTTGCTAAATAGATAAGTTTTCCACAATTTGCAAGTTGGTTGCACACAAGTGAACCATCAAGAATATATCCATCCACATCAATCTCAATAGTTCACGGTGATCACACAAACCCGATGTCGCATCATCATACAAAGTGGAGTATTGTGCAACAAATGAAATAGTGATCCACTAATGACCTCGAACAAGTATCTGTACCCTTTAATTGACAAAAATAACTCGTTGTTTTCTTCATGGTACTGGAAATAAAGACTCTACAAATTAAAGTCTCTACTGTAGCAGATCTAGATGCATATTTCTCTCTTCTGAATGAGCAATATTAACTACACATCCAAAATTGAAAATCAGATTCTTCACGAGATTTTTCATCTGTCTCATGCTCAAGACTTTAATATAGTCATGAACGAATATAAATCATAGGCTTCCGCATAGACTTCATTATTCTCAATGTATTGGCACATGTATTTCCTTAGCTCAATATTACAAAGAGATGAGTGGATTAATTTCCTATATTTTTCTGCTTTGATTACCAACTCTATAATGATATCATAGTGCAA
>WSFP011546130.1:0-11481 GCA_009831015.1 Picea engelmannii | reverse complement strand
ATTTTCAATACTCTCACTATCATGGTGTGGGTCCTTTTTGAAAAGTGAACAAACGTTTTTCTTTCAAAAAACTCTTTTTCTTCTTCGAAAACATTGAAAATCAATTGTTGAAATTATTGAAAAAGACACAATAGAGAATTGTTATTGATGTGTGATTTGTCGCATTTGCATTTTAAAGGAAATTTTTCATTATAGTTCAAGGTTGATCTGGAAAACTTCTCTCTCCCTCCCATACATAGGATTCATTGAAAAAAATGTGATATCTTTCATTCTCATCCATGCATTGTTGGGTCAGAGTCATACAACAAAAGTTTCACCTCCGTTTCCTTTGGGTAAACAACAACTCTTAATAACACTGCGCAATTATAAAATTTATCTAGTAACTCTTTTCTAGGGATTTATTACACCAACATTTAGTTAGGATAGCGCTTTGGAGTAGGAAGAAAGATACACTATCCAAAAGAACAAAACACACAATAGCATCTTGTGTTAGGGAGTGTTAAATTCCATTTTCAACATCTTGTCCTCGGAAGCCCTTCTCACACAAGGGTCAAGCACGAGTTCGCATCGATATTGACAGAGTTACTCACCCTGCTTTGCTGATATCAGTGTAGAGATTGCACATATTACGAGGATCACTCAGAGGTATACCCACAATGATGAGTGGAAGCCTTTTTAGTTGATTTCGAGCTAGATACCCTGCCCTTGTGTGTGGATCGGACTGTTGACTGTTCCCCCAGGATTTATTGCTGTCGGTGGTGACCTTAGTGGCCTATCTTTCTAGGTTCTTACACAAGGTGACTGTGAAGGGGAAAGTATTCACGGTACCTGGAATTGACGTTGACCAAACTCACTCGGGCTCCTTGGAGGGTATACCCACAATTATGTGTGGGAGATTGCACCAGGGTGTAAGTCCGTTAAGCAGGTCGTCAGCGTAACTTTTCCACCCTATCCCAGCCCCTTCTCATCTCGTTGTTGCGATGTTGGATTTCATCACCAACTAGTGGCTTCGAAATTCGAAGGTCTTGTTTGCTTGGTATTGCTTCCTAGATTTTGGTTTTCTAGCGTGTGTTGTTTGTTTCTCGAAGTTGACCATAGGATTTTCTTCACGAAGTTTGTTACTCGTTTACAATAGATCCTCCACATCGTTCACGTAGAATGCAGGGTTTATCTCTAGAGCATCTGGAAGGTTCTCAACCCTTGCCTACAAGCACACCTGAAGGCTCTCCTCAACAAAGTGAAGTCCCAGTCATCACCACATTGCAAGTGGAACGCACTGACTCTCTAGAACATTTTCGAATTACTAATACTCGAGAGGACTTTCGACTTCACCCCGATTCTGAGAGACATTTTATGTGAGCAAACTCTTCCAGAGACTTTATTGTTGTGTATTCCGGATCTCCGTCTGGACCTGGGGACCAAGATCCTTTTTGGTCTACGGGCATTTTTCGACGGGACCTTTTTGGTCCAGGTTCACCTGTGATTTCTGAAATCAACCCACCTGTGATTTCTGAAATCTCTGGTACATAGATAGTACTGGTGACTACCGCTTATCACTTTACCGTCCCTGCCGAAATGGCCCATCTCATATCTACTTCGAGTGTTCCAACCAGGTTTACTGCAGTTAGTCTTGCTCCTATCAACACACTGCGAACACCCAACGTCACTCTCACACTACCACCTGGATACCGTGCGTTGAATGCTTCCATTCCTACTCCTGCACAAACTCCATCCAACTCTCCTAGTGGTCCTTCTTCTTCTGGGCACTTTCTTCCCGTTTTTGTTCCAACACTCCCTCAATTTCCTTTTGGAGGAACTTCTTCATCTTCTACTGGCAATCCTAATCCTAGTGGCGCTATTCCGTCATTCCCTCCAAATTACTAGTTTCCGGTTGGTGGAAAATTTAATCAAGGTAGTATAACTTAACCCCCTCTCAGTTGGAAAATTCCAATTGGAACATTTACCCCCAATTGGCACACCACCTTTGATGGGAGGACTGACCCCACCTTATGGGAAAAACATACCTCTGTCCTTGGCCCAGTATTGGAATCAGTTGATCCAAAATCCTCCTCAAACGACTGGGGGCCAACAGTTTCCAGCTGCATCCATAAAACCTCCTAGTATGGGCCAACCATATCCAGGTTCGTTCAATCCCATTTGGGGGGAGAATGCTCAAACTCAAGCCCCTGTTCCAGGGTATAATTCTATGAGCTACTATCCTCTCCAACCACCACCGAATATGCCTGGGTATTCACATTATATTCAGACTGCTTATGGTCCTACTGGTTTGCCGACATGGCTTCCTCCCCAAAGCCACCAGTACCTGCAGGTGAATCGACAGTTACCCTTTCTCGCCACTTTGGATCTTCTGGATTTGTCAAGGATTTTAAATGATCCTATTCGTCACTCTCCCCAATGGCCTGTTATCCCAGCCAAGATCCCATCAGACATTCCTAAATTCGACGGCAAAGAAGGAGATGACCCAAACAATCACGTTATGAATTTTCACCTATGGTGCTCATCCAACTCGTTGATGGATGACTTTATTCGTTTACGTCTTTTTCAACAAACCCTCATAGGTTCTGCTGCGAAGTGGTATATCGAATTTCCATGAGGTTTCTTTTCTGACTTCAACACCCTTCAACACCCTAGCTATGGATTTCCTTACGCATTACCAGTCACCGATCCGTTATGACACCGGGACCGAGATTTTGACTTCCTTCAAATAGAACAAAGGAACTCATATATCTGATCACATCCATGAGTGGTGAAGGAGACGATGTCTCATTAAACTTGAGCTCCCCGATCAATTGCTGGCAGAGTGGTTCACAAAATCATTTGTGAATGACATAGGTAAGGACATTTCCATGGGTGGTGTAGTCATGGAAGAGAAGGCTATAAGTCGTGCTCAATATCTTGACCTCGTTTACTCACAAACGAGAACCCTTTACGATTTACTACCTGACTTATCTCGTCCTAATACTTCCAACACTTCAACTACTCCAGCTTCCTCGCATGTAGCTGACGGTGTGATTGGCTCTACCCAGGACCAACCACATTCCACGTCAAGCACAAACCCCAAATATACTTCTTCTAATGTTCAAAATGCTCCGTCTCCTGCCCCTCCCACCGGCAAGACTTCTGAGGTAAATGCAGTCCAATCTACCCCAACCGGTAAAAACAAATCTAAAAAGGGGAGAGGTAAGAATAAGGAGGGAAAAAATAATCAAGTAGATCAAACCAAAACTACCCCTTTTGACGATCAGGATAAGCGCAAACCACGATACCCTTGCCTTATCTGTGGTGATGATCACTACATGAAGGATTGTCCATGACGTGCCGAGGTCACTAAGTTCCTTCAAGGAGCTCCAAAACCACTTGCACCGGATGTCTTGTCCGAACCCTTCCCGTCTCAACAACAGGCTCAGTTGGTCATCCATGACCAACCCTCATCTTCTACCATCTCCTATGTTTTGATGTGTACTGGCGATTCTAAGCAAAACAACGTTGCACGCACTACTCGAGCCAAAGATTATTCTCCCTCTAAGGAGAAGGTTGATGATTTACCCCCTTCTTTGGTACAACCCTCTCCCATGACTCCACCTACCAACGGTCCTCTTCATCTCGAACGATCGAGCCTCAACACAGTTCTGCGACCCCCCCCAAAGGGCATCATTCAAAAATCGACTTTCAATCCTCATGCTCGTGCCGCCCAAAACTACAACATTGTTGAAGAGCTGGCCCAAGCACCCTCTGCAATGTCATCCCTTGAAGTCCTTCAAAGTTGTCCTACACAACGGAAGGCACTATTGAAAGCTATCAGTGGAATTGATCCGATGGATATGAATTTAATAATATTTGACTTGGAAGACCACATTCCAAGGTTACCCCCTCAACTTGCGTTCCAGATCCAAGTGGTTGTCTTTGACAAAAACTTTTTCCGAACCGTTATCGACGAGGGTGACTCGACATGTGTTATGTCTCTGGCTTGTTGGAAAGACATTGGCTCTCCTTCTTTGAATGATTCCCATAATACTCTTAAATCCTTCAATGGCTCCAGTTTTAAGCCCTACGGTGTTCTTCCTTCTTTGCCCATCACGTTAGAAGGCAAAATGGTCCAATTCAAAGTGGAAGTCTTTGGCACTCCCCTTGATTATAATCTTCTGCTTGGCCGCAGCTGGATCGATTCCATGCACACAATTGTGTCGACCCTTTTCCATGTGGTAAGTTTCCCATATCAAGGTAAGGTTGTCACTGTCGACCAACTAGCCTTCTTCAATTCTGATACCCGTATTGGAAACATACCTTTTATTGCTAAAACCCCACCGGGTTATGAGAACATCGGTGTAGGCCTTCTCAAGGACTCTTCGTTAATGGGTACTTTCCCCATTCACGACCCCTAGATAGTCTCTGACCTTGGAGATCATCTTCATTTCAACGACGAAATGCCGTTAAGTCCAGTTGAATCCACCTATCAGGCCATTCAATCGACAACACCTTCTACCCCCTCTCTTGGTGAGTTGTCTCCTGATCCTTTTCATGTTATTTTTCCCACTGACGAGAGGATAATGTCCGTCATGGAGGACACCCCTTGGGACGATGGGAATCATCATTCCATCCTCTTTCTGGAGCAACATACTCTTGAGAACTACCAACGGATTTTGACCCCGTCGACCGTTGTCGTCATTTCGACCATTCCTGAGTCTGCACACGATGTGTTTTCCGAAGGGAATTGAAGTAATATCTCACCCACTATTCCCATTGACATATCCATCAAACGTGGGATTGTCGAAAATGTCCATATTGGAGCTTTGTGTTCTTCTGACGAAATCGTCACTTACACATCCTTATTCAAATAATTTCATGACATCTTCGCCTGGAGTTACGAAGAAACATCGGGTATCGACCCTGAGATTGTTATACATGAGATCAAGACATACCCCGATGCTAAACCTGTCCGACAACGCCTTCGTCCATTTAACCCACGTAAAGCGGCTGCTATAAAGCTCAAAGTCGAGAAACTTCTAAAAGATGACTTTATTTATCCAGTAGCTCTCACAGACTGGGTTTCCAATATTGTCCCGATTGACAAGAAATAAGGCACAATTCGTGTATGCGTTGATTATAGGGATATCAATAAAGATTGTCCAAAAGATAACTTCCCAACCCCTTTCGTCTATCAGATTTTCGATGACTGTGCCGGAAGTGAAATCTTCTCTCTCATGGATGGTTTCTCCGGATATAATCAAATCAACATTGTTCCCAAGAATCAACATAAGACTACTTTTATTTGTCCTTGGGATACTTTTGCCTATCGGAAACTTCCTTTCGGTCTCAAGAACACCGGCGCAATTTTTCAACGCGCTATGTCTTATGCTTTTGATGATATCAAGAATATCGTTGAACCCTATTTGGACGATTTACCGGCTCATTCAATGTGCTGAGTCGATCACCCAACCCACCTTCGATCCATTTTCGTTCGCTGTCGGTTCTAACATATACGTTTGAATCCTCACAAGTGCGTTTTCTATGTGGAATCCGACCGTCTTCTAGGTTTTATTGTTTCACGTTAAGGGAATCGGGTGGATCCTTTAAAGGTTGAGGTGATTCTTAATCTCCCTCCTCCTTCTACACTTCGCCAGTTGCAAATTTTGCAGGGGAAAGCAAACTTTCTTCGTCATTTTATCCCAAATTATGTCGAGATAACTTGTGGATTTACGCAGTTATTAAAAAAGGATTCAGAGTTCGTCTGGGATACCATTGCCAACAATGCTTTTTAAGCTTTGAAATTGTCCCTAAACGCGCTCCGCTTCTTTTTCCCCCCGATTACAGTCGCGATTATTTCCTTTATCTTGCTGCCTCGGAGTACACTATTGGCATGGTCCTCGTTCAAGAGGATGATGCTAACGACGA
Source organism: Picea engelmannii (assembly GCA_009831015.1). Classification (NCBI taxonomy): domain Eukaryota; kingdom Viridiplantae; phylum Streptophyta; class Pinopsida; order Pinales; family Pinaceae; genus Picea; species Picea engelmannii. Next base: position 5,568 of record WSFP011546130.1, on the reverse strand, counting down.
ACATGTTATTTACTACTTGATTTGAAGTCTCATGCCCGCTGAAATCAAGTATTTACATGTTGAAAAACTGGCCTTGGCTGCCGTTGAAGCCGTCCAGCGCTTCCGACACTATATCCTCTCACGCAAGACTACGGTGATTTCTCATTGCAACCCTATGCAACACATTTTGACACGTCAATTGCTAGGGGGAAAATACTCCAAATGGATTGTGATACTCCAAGAGTTTGACTTGTAATTCGAACGTGCCAAGTCTAAGAAGTTCTTAGTTTTTGCTTAGTTGATATGCGATTTTCCCCATTCTGCAACGAAAAATGTAGCAGTGGATTCATTACCCGATGAATCTCTTTTCCTTATTATCACTGATGATCTTTGGTATGGAGATATCATTATATATCTCCAAACCCAGACTTTTCGACCAACTTTGTCCAGTACCGAATGACGTCGAATACGCTATCAAGCTCGTCAATACATTATCCTTGGGGATACTCTTTATCGTCGGGGGATTGACTCTGTTTTTTGACGTTGCCTAATGTTTGATGAAGATAAGAAAGCTCTAAATGACTGCCATTCTGGAGCATGTGGTGGTCATATGTCTGGGTATGCTACTGCCCAAAAGATCTTATGCGTAGGTTATTTTTGGCCTTCTTTGTTTAACGACTGCATCATCGTCGTTCAGAAATGCCATGCTTGCCAGACCTATAATTAGAAGATACAGTCACATCCCGCTCCTCTTCACCCTGTGGTCTCAGTTGGTCCCTTTGCAAAATGGGGCATCGAGTTCATGAACTGTCACCCTCACTCGGCCGGGGGGCATGGTTACATTATTTTATCCATTGATTACTTTACAAAATGGGTCGAGGCGATGCCGACATTCGACAACACTGGAAAGACCGCAACATTATTCCTTTTTAATCACGTCATAACTCATTTTGGTGTTCCCCAAGCTATCGTCACCGATCACGGTAGCCACTTTAGGAATTTTATGGTGTCCGAACTTACTAAAAAATTGGGTCTTCGCCATGATAACTCAACGCCCTATTACCCACAAGCCAACGGCCAAGTCGAAGCGATTAACAAAGTTCTCATAACTATGCTCCGCCAAATGATAGGGATTCATAAAATAAGTTGGCACACAATGTTGTTTTCAGCATTGTGGGCTTACCGGACATCCGTCAAGTCAGCTACTGGGTTTACACCTTTCTGTTTAGTCTATGGTGTGGAAACCATTATCCTGATTGAATGCGAGATACCCTCTTTAAAACTAGTTGTTGAACTCCTACCAAATACTTCTGCTGAGGAAGAACTTCTATTGTATCTTATGCGATTATACGAAACTCGACGCGGTGCCACCCTAGTTATAGAAGCTCAAAAAAAGTGTGTCAAGGCCCAATACGACAAGCATGTCAAGCCTCGCATTTTCTCCGAAGGTGATCTTGTTCTTCTCTACGAACAAGATCGAGATATGTTAGGAGCTGGGAATTTCGAACCCATGTGGCGAGGTCCTTATCCCGTTCAACGAGTTTTGGAAAAAAGAGCTTATGAGTTAGTAGATTACGATGGTATCCCTTTGAGTGAGCCTAGGAATGGGTTGTACTTGAAGAAGTACTATGCATAAAATCATCTGTGCACAAGTACTTTTATTTTTATTGTATCATACTTCTTGTCTTCTTGTGTGATACTATAGTTTTCTTTTGTCGTTACCTGGTCTCTGCCCTTATGTGATGTTATGTTTGATTTCCAGATGTCAGAGTCTTTGCTACCCTATATTGGCTTCGCTCATGGCGCTAGCCGTAGTACTCAAAACCTTGCTTCCGCTGCGTGGGAAATTTACGCCCCTACAAACGAACTTGTCTCTTTACGAGGTGTGTGTCTCGACCGTGCGACCAACAACATTGCAGAGTATAGCGTTGTTATCGAATTATTGGTTGATGCTATCTCACTCAGAATTCATCGAAGTCCTACTTTGTTACGAGTGTATTTGCGAATTTGCCTCTTGGAACATTATTTTGATTACATTGAATATCAACATATTCCTAGATGTCTAAATACATTAACAGATGCATTGGCTAAATTTGTATTAGACAGACATTTGAATCATTTATAAATCAATCACATCAATATTCACACAACACATGATAAACCGGTAGAAGCCGTCTGTATATATAACGATCAAAAGAGTTTTTTACAAAAAGTTTGTCCGGAGACCAAAATGTCAAAATCTGAAGCTCATAGCTTCTACAAAGTGACATCATGGATGACGTTCACGGTAACACACGACTGTCGGGGAAACTCTACGGAGCAGTCGACTCATGGACCCTGACACTCCTACAGTATGATGCTGATCGCATCGTGGAATCTGTTCCAGAGACATGTCTGGAATATCTACAGTGAAGCCCTCCAGATTTTGTTCCACCACTTGATAATCCTCAGCATATTGTGGCACTGCCACTGCCTCTCCTCACCGCTGAATGGGAGAGGTACCAGGAGGTTGGTAAGGTCCAATATCTGTGTCATCAAAAAACTATTTTGTATTTAGTCTTTGGAAAAACTTATAAAACAAAAACATTTGAATATGATAAAATTCACAAAACATTTAAAAAGAAAAAAAATGTGTGTACTTGTTACCAAGTTCCCCCCATTGAGCATCCTCTGGCAGTACTAAGTCTGGATATCCTCGAAAATCCAACCTGGCATAAGCATAGTCGTCAATCATTAACATCTGCGGTTGAAGCCAATCAAAGAACGTATCATCATACTTGATGATCGGTCCAGCTACGTACCGGACCATAAGTTGACACCATCTCAACATCCTTGGATCCCTGGGAGCCGGTAAATTCCACTCAACCTGCAGCCTCAGTAAGGGAACCCTCTCAAGGAAGAAGGACACTAGCAAAGATCCATACCCGAATTGTTTCAGGTTTCCTCGTCTGCATTTGGTCAACTGTATTTTTACGCTACGAAGCATTGCATCTGCCTAGTTGAAAACCCGAGGTTCAGTACACTCAATAGCATACTGGAAGTAACTCTGTAACGCCATGTGAGGATCATAACTCCTAGCCATCCGAGCTAAAGTGAATAGGATAGTACGGAGGGTCAAATCTTGTACCCCCCAAATAGCTACTTTTCCTTTCTTTCTCTCTGCCTCGAGAACGCAGTGTAAACGACAGTAATCACTCATGGGTAGCCCACCACCTCTGCTACCAGTCAGGCTCACAGAGTACTCCCACCGTGACAATCCAGTCAAAAAGTAAATGTCCTCAATATCTAAGGACAATGTGTGGACCCCCACATGAAATACCTGCTGATCGGGATCCCACATACGCATCAGGTACTCTAATAACCTGACTTGGGCCCTCATGCTCAGGATACGAAAGTACTTCAAGAGGCCACAATCTCTCAAAGCAACAATAGTAGGTGGATGATTTCCGGCAATTGCATTGTCTTCTTCGTGCTCCCTTTTGCGCCATTCAAGAACCATTTTAATAGATAATTATCTGCATGAGGGACATAAAAAGAAGATTAACAACTTTTTTCATGATTTGGTTCTCTTTCATTGGGTAAATTTTTAATTTTTTTTTGAGCTTTACGGTTCTCGCAGGTGCCCTTTGTGCACAGTGCGAGAACCTTGGAGGCTACTATGGGCTCACCTGCGAGAATGCCCCATTCTCGCAGGTTGCGTGTAGCCCACCTGCGAGAATGGAAGCGCGCAAGTAGGGCTCACTAAATCAATTCAAAAATGGATTTTTAACCTATGGAAATGCAAAATTAAACCATGAAAGTGTAAAGGATAAAGAGCCTACCTCACTGTTGCTGACGGCTCGCTGAATGGACGCTCGTAACTCCCGCAATATAACGCCGAACTTTGAGGGTAAAAGAGGTGTTTTTTGAGCTCAAATAGTGGAAAGGTAAAAATGATATGGTAAAAAGAGTATTTACTCATTTTTATTTTACTTTTACCATGTCATTTGGTTTTTTATGATTATTTATCTATTAAATCCTAATCCCTAATGTTATATTGAGTGTAACTTTTGCAGGCATAATGATTTCGATATTCCTGAACAAGGATGAAGACATATTTTCTCTTTGTCATCGCGTTTTTTGATTGTTTTTTATGGTTTTTGTATAAAACCTCGAGCATGGTCTTTGTTCGTTCTTGCACTTGAAAATACATGAGAATGCGATCAGGCACACTTTTATCACTTTTTTGGGCTCAACAAGGTTATAAGAAAAAGGAACCCCCTTGGAGTCCTCTTTAAGCTCTTTTCAGACTCTCTAAACATGAAAAGATAGCCGAGCGACCTTGCTATTTTCACGCTCGATAAAGTATCTGAAGTAAGCGTCTAGTGAGCGATAATTTATCTCTTTTTCGGTCTCATCCAGACTATTTTATGAAAAAGGAACTGAGAGATTTCTCTTTTAAGTTTTTTTCTAGACTCTATAATCATGAAAAACCTTCGAGTTTTCTATCTCTGGACTCGTTAAACAAACACTGACAGACCCGTAATGGGACCGAACCACTCCTTCTTAAAGTTCGTAAAACATACTCCGAAGGATAAGCTTATATCAACAAGCATATGTTATCCTCCTCAAGCTTGCGTAAAAATAAAGAGGTACTCGCTAGAAATGGTGGGGGAAAATTTGGGAAAGGGATATGTTTTCATCTTTGTATTGATTGGTAGTAAGTGTCGCTCTTGAACATGACACCCCCTATTCATTATATTTGAAGCCGATTTGGGAAATCCATTTGTCTCTCATTCGATTTGCTACAAGGTAATTCCCTGTGTCGTTTTTGAGTCAATGTTTCCAAATCATTGGTCGTGTCATTCATATGTTCAAGAGAAGTCCATCCAAAACCTTTATTGAGTTAGCCATCTGCATTTGTCCATTCTCTCTGTGTCGGCCTTCCCTGTGTCTAGTTCAATTTACATCATAATCTGTTTCACCTTCGAAATCTGTTACTCATTTGGTGTCATTGATGGGGGATACATCAAGGTCCTCCTGTGATGAGTTTTGTTCCGTCGACTTCAGATCATTATCCAAAATCAAGACTTAGAAATTCTTTGGTACCTTGGAGCTTGCATGCCTCAATGGCAGGTTTCCTCGCTTTCGACAGTGGGTTTACATCATTGACCCCTGATCGAAATATTCCATCGGATGTTCGACTTCAACTCATTCATTCACACTCGATGGATTGTACTAGGGTACCTTGGGAGTCATTGACATCAATGGTGATTTCCCTCGCACTTGTCAACGGTTTCATCAATGACCGGTAATCAAGTGGTTTCTTCCATGTTCGACTTTGACACATGTAATCACATGGTTAGATTCGTACTTTTGAGCGACGAGATTGAAGACCCTGGATATTCTCCTTTTGTCCAGGTTGTGATGGATTCTGTATAATTTGTGGCACATACATCCACTGTGCATGTCTCGTGGCTATGTCGTCTTAATTTGAAATTTCTCGCATAGATCCACAGTGTATTCCTGGTGGCTATGCTATATTTTGATGGCATGGATCCACAGTGTATGATTGGTGGCCATGACCCATGTCTACAATGTCGTCAGTCT
>WSFP011546122.1:0-11482 GCA_009831015.1 Picea engelmannii | reverse complement strand
TATCAATGACTCTAACTAAGTGTTTTTTTTTACAAGAAAGTGGAATATATATTAAGGAAGCAGTGGTGTGACCACTTTGAGAAAAACTACAAAATTCAGACATGCATCCTATGCATGAATTTCAAGATTACAAGTATGACTGCCCTGATATAAAGCAAATTCCCATGCCGTCCTAGTATCCAAAAATTGGCTACTAACAGGTCGAGAGCCTGCTTACAGTGTGTCTGCCTGAAGATCAGAAAGAGGCTAAAAACCCGCTTACATTGAATTTGCCAAAGAACCAAAAAAAGGCTAGTTTTAAAAGTGAAGAGTAGCATAATTAAACCTTCTGGTTCGGGTTGGAGGATTCTGCGCTCGGAGAAGCCTTCGTCCCTGCGTCAATCTGGCGGGTCGACCCCTGGTGGCTTGAAGCTCCAGTGTTTCGAGTCTTGCCTCCAATTCAACAATTTTTCCATTGGTCTGCTGCGTTGTATACGTGAGGGCTTCGACCGCTTCCTCTCTAAGCTGGATTAAATCTTCCTCGAGCATCTCGAATCTTCGGCCACCTTCCCCGTCCAGTCGGAGTAGAAAGCCTCTATGCGCGCTGAGAGTTCGCTTTAGCTTGCGAATTTTGAGTCCCAGAGAAGGAGGGGGGTTAGGGGGAGAGGCAGAATTGGAACTGGAAGCCATTGAGCGGGCTGGAGGATGAGCTGAGAGCAAATGTAGGGCGAGGGGCCAAGCAACACCAAACGAGCAAGACAGACAATCACTGCAGGGGTTACAAGCATCTGCCTCCCTTGATTTATCTTCATCTCGAGCGTGCGTCGCCATGGATCAGATGGGCCTCGCTCGAGCACTATGCAGGAGGGGGATGGGCTGAGTATAGAGCTGCATGATGGACGTGAGGGCAGGATCATGCGAGGAGGAGCGGGAAGACTCGAGCTGATGGGTGAAGTACCATCGCACGGGGGAGGAGACGGTCCGGTGTGACGGGGAGGAGTTGCCATGAGTCAGGGCACGAGGAGAATTCGAGTGCCACCTCCTCGAGATTTCCAGCTGGTCACCCGCCACGAGCCACTACGGGAGAGGGGCGAAGGACATGGTCCCATTGAGGGAGAGCCGATCCTTGCTCAAGGGAGTGGCTGCTTTTGCAGCCTGGTCTGCTTCTCCATTTAGTTGTCGGAGCACATGAAAAAATTCGATCTTTCGGAAAGATTTAGAGAGTTGTAGGATTTTCTTGAAGATTTGACGAAGTTTCATTTGATTTGGCAGCGAGTTGGTGACCATAGCTTGGATTAGAATTCGAGAGTCTCCTATCACCGTAATTTCATTGATAGCTAGCTTCCGGGCTTGGCCCAGTCCTTGCCATAGACTCAGAGTTTCTGCGGTGTTGTTGGTTTCTTCTCCTAATCCCCAGGAGTAGACTAGTTCTCGAAATTCATTGGGGTCATTGATAACCCCTCCCCCTCCTGTCGCCCCTCTAACTAAGTATGTTATTTGATGTTGTAGAGGCCATTTAGAGCCTCCTTGATTATGTATTTATGTTCTGATCTCTAGATATGTATTGCACTTGGTGTCGTTTTGATATATTCATGAGCATACTTTGGATATGTTGTCTCTAATTGTCTCTAATGCTTTGGAAACATGATTTAAAATCTTAAAAATATATTTTTTTCATTAAAATTTAAATATTTTATGTATTTTTTAAAAAACCAGTTCAACCGGTTCATTACCGGTTCCGGTTCCAGTTCAGGTTGGACCCTTGACCGGTTCCGGTGCCAGTTCCGATTTTTAAAACTATGGTCTCTACAAGAGTTGATACTTAATTCTTTATTTGATAGTTGGGGCCAAACCTCTTTATTGTTTACATAGTCCAATTGGGAGATTGCTTTTCTCTTCATTGCATTACCATTAAATGTTGCTTTTTCTTTGCAATAGTGGTCAGGGTTTTGTATTAAAAAATGTTGTGGTTGAACCATACAGCTAGAGATTACAAACTAGAGGGTAGGCCTTCTTACCCCTCATACTGCATGAAGACTGCATGTGTGATTTATGTTGCATGATTAAGAGGTTTGTAGGATGTATGATGGTTCCATCCCTCCTTGAGGTTTGATTATGGAGTTTTGGTGGAAGTTGCTTCAATTGTGCATCATGTTCTTTTCAGTTTGATGGAGGCATTTTTCATGGATCAGTGTTGGGGAGATCACCTAGTTGTGTTCTAGTCACTACTTTCACTTTGTTTTTGCATGATTAGTTCATCTTTTAGTTGGTAGTGCCCTCTAGCTAATTGTGTACTTGCCTAGTGTTTTCCTAGTGTCATTTATGTTTTGTCACGTTTCCATTAATGTACCTAGGTAATTTGTATATTTGATCACATCTTCACTTTTTACCTATGTATAATCCACATTACAATTGTATTTCATCACTTTACCTTTCCTAGAGGGTGCATGACACATTTTACTTGTAATTCCCCAAGTTTCATTTCATAATAACCCTTCATTTGTCATATTTCCACTTTTTCAGCATTTTAGTGTGTGAACACATCAAATTGATTTGGGATATTTCATTTGCTGATTAATTAATCACAAACCTTAGGATGAGTGCTACATTATTGGCCTATTAATGCTCATATGTTATAATCTTTCATTGAGGCCTCATTCCTTAAGTTTTATTTTAATTTGTCACTAGGGAATGCATCTTTATGTCTATGTGGTACAGACATGAGGGTAGCGCTCCCCCTTTGGCACACATGTTGAGGCATCCCACTAGAAAAATAATATTTAGTTGTTGCCTCCTTTTGCAAATGTGTTGGACCTAGTGTTAGCCTTGTTCACATGTGCCAACGTACTCTTTGACCATGTCACATATTTATCCCTTATCACACATGTTGAAGAGGTTGTTGAGTCTTGTACAATTACTTAGGGGTTAGTCATGCATGGGCCGTAGGGTTTTTGACCATGCATCTATCCCTCCACTCATCCACTCATCTATCCATCCACTCACACTCATTTATTTCATCCCTTAGCCCACTTTTCTAGGGCATTAAGTGGTGTGCTCCTCTAGGGGGTCCACTTGCATCTTTGAATGAGCTTGTTCACACCTTGTGAAATTAAAGTGACTAGTAAATTTATCCTCTTCTTGGAGGTCCACTTGCACATTTGTTGAGGAGATAAGGTGGCTCCATTGCATAGTTTTCTAGGGTGCACCTCTCTTAGGTGTTTTTTCATCATTATTGCATGGATATTTCTTGGAGAGTTCCCTCACCTCTTTGACTGGGCATTTATATTATTATATTTGGAGGTTGTTATGGAGGATTCTTCTAGAGGAGCACATTGCATCTTGGAGAGCCACACGTGTGCATTTACTTGGTCTTCATTCTATTTTTGGAGCTTCTTGGAGGGCACACTTGTATTTTGAAGATTATTTTATTTGTGGGGGATCTTATATGCAAGAAAGATAACTACCTTGGCACATTCTCCTAGGATGCACCTTCCTCTTAGAGTATTTTATTGTATTATTTGGCCAATGAGGTTGTTGAGGCACTCCTTCCAAGGGCACACCTCTTCATGAGCTTTGGCCAAAGAGGTTGTTGAGGCACTCCTTCCTAGGGGTGCACCTCTTCATGAGCTTATTTTATATTATTACTTGTTCAAAGGGGTTAGTTTGGAAAATGCCCTCATCATGAAACATGTACACTTGGCATTCATTCACTTATCTTGGAGAGCGTCCTCCCTCATAGACTTGGCATTTATATTTTTTTATCTTGAGGTGGTTATGGTTTAGATATCTCGAGGAGCACTTTGCACATGAAGAGGACAAGTGGCACTTTGCACATGAAAAGGACACGTGGCACTTTGCATGCACCTTTCAGGAGCTTGGAGCTCGAGGAAGATAACATGTGGCAACACATTTATTTGGTATCTTCTATTTAGTATTTGTATGGGCATTTTGGTCTTGGAGAGCCCACTTATGCATTTTTGTATTATATTTTAGTATTTTTTAGTATTTTCCTTGGAGAATAAAATGGATCTAATATGGAAAATACTATTTTATTGTAAAAGGAGTTGAGCTCAAATCTATATAAGGGTTTTCTTTCTCCCGCTTTTGTAAGGTTGGATTTGGGGCTAGACCCCTTGGAACTTAGTAGAACATTTGTTGGATGTAATTGGAGTATCAATGTAGTTCTTCAAGGGATGAGAAGATCTTCTAAAACTTAATGCCATCCTTTCTTGCTGAAGCTATCTTGACAGAAGCTTTTTGACTAATGAATTAGGTATTCCTTTTTTTTCTATTATGTTATCAATGGAATATCATTTATGAATGCATGTTTTCTCTACTCTTGGATGGATCCACATATATTCTATTTCGGATAATCATAATCTCAACAAGCATTGGATTTTATCTACTCTAGTAATATCCTTAGTTAAATCTCTGTAGTTTAGGATACCAAGGAGATGGACTATTGTAGCTTGTACTTTTCATCTTTAATAGTCATTTCTTTTCATTAGGATAGTCTCCCATAAGCCTTAATGTGACCCCATTTGCCCAATGAAAACACACTAGTCTCTAGTCAATTCATCCATTTTATTTCCCAAAACACATAAAACTGTATCGTTGGAATTGACTCTTCATTTCACCTTGCGATTCATTGCCTAAAATTCTAGCAATCCTAATCTAGGGAAGCCTCCCTTGTGTTGGAGGAGAGATGGGACAAAATGTGAAGAGGGTTGGTGAGGTGACATTGGCCTCCCTCTTTAGTTGCCCATAGGTTAGCAATGCTCTTTTGGACTTTAACTTTGAAGTGTTAGTTTGTGAGGTAAAATGACCGAAGGCCTTACCCCTAGGTCTTCCATTATAGAAGTTATATTCAAATATATTTAAAACATTTTCTCCAAAGGCATGTGGCCATCGGACCACATGTGTATTATTGAATATATTGTCCTAATATAAACACAAAATGACAATGCATTTGATAACATGAAATAAAATTAACTTAGACCAGAATGGGCATCAACATCAAGATCCACTTGTGTTGCTGAGTCGTCATGTTCCATAGCCGCAACAACAAAGGTGACAGAGTGGTCAAGTGAGGCTCCAACAACATGCATAGGTTCGGTAGCAACACAATCCATAGAGGTTTTAGGTAGATAATAGAGGACACAAAGACCATAGAAGTGTCCATTTTGCTAGGTTGGGAAGATGCCATGAATGCAGGAGGGAGATCAAGATGTGCTACTATGCACTATACCAGAGATTGGAAAGATGCATGTTTGAGGCCATCTCTACTTGCTTCCTCTGTAAAATTGCCATGGGGGCTTGAGATTCCTCTTCCCATTCTGTTAGGTTCAGAATACGCTCACCTGTGTTAATGTGACATTGATCCAGAATCTTATTATTTTCCTTTAGCTGGTGCTTGAATTGCTCTTTCCAATGGTTCCATTGCATGGTTGAATATGTCACGTTTCCATTTGTTTTTGCCATGTCTTTCTCACAATGCTTCAGTCCTTTTTGTAGGTCTTTCAGGTTGTAAAGGAGGCAACGACAATTTTGACAATGACAATGTGCCATGGATACACACACCCAATGGCGAGGGATATCTAGAAATACAATGCACGAAGCTAGTTGAGAGGCTAGGCTCTTCCCTGCGGGTGAATATTGCCGTCCACAACTTTTATTTCCTAAATTAAATCCCCAAACCACTAATTCATCTCACATGCAACATCTATCTCTGTCATCGTACCTTTCATAACTCTGTTGGGGTGAATGGAGTATGTAGTGAATGAATCCCTCTCATGATTCCTTCCTATTGTTCACATGGTGTGATGCATGTCGCTTGGAAGTTGGGAGGGCTCTCTCCTTAATGATATTCGTGGTGGGGGATATGTGGTGGTTCTTTGAATGCCCCCTCCTTTTTGCATAGCGTCCCTTCACTTAGGTGGACCCCTTCGTTTGTTTGCATGTCCGCCTCCATGATGAGGTTGTGAAAGACATGGTAGAACTCTATTATGTCAAATTCTTCTCCCACAGTGATCACTCAATGACAATCTCACAATTTGAAGATTGGATGGAGAGTTCAATAATGAAGGGTTCTTATGATGATCATGGAGTCACCCATCACTATGATTCTATGCACTTCTTTGTTAGCTAGAATAGTGAGGTCTTGCAGTACAACTAGAGCTTCTACTTTGTTATTCGTGGCAATTTGAAGTTCCCAAACATATTCAAGTTGTTTTCTTCCTTTAGGGTCATAGACTACCCTCCTCAGGCACCTGGTGTCCCCTATTAAACATTGCTTCATTATTGCTATTTGTTTATTGAATTGTATTGAAAGCTGCCCATCTTTATCTTCATTTGGGATTGTTTAAACGCCATAATAGTATACCACTTTGTGTAGACTAGTGCACCTATCCTTGAAGGATTCAAACCAGATACCTAATCAAGAAATAGTATTATATGTGGACAACTTAATCAATAAGATGAACGAAAGAAACAATCACAATGTCATTCATAGAATGCTGGAACTTTGTGAAAGCTCTTCATTCAACTTATGGGCTATGCAATTTTTACACTCAATGGGGGCCTCTTTATACAACGAGATGGATTTGATACAATATACAACAAGAATGTGTGCAATCATGATGATCACTTGATCAAGAAAGGCAAACTCTTTTGTACACAGAGGATCATGTAGGTGACAATTGGGAAACAACTATTCACTCAACTAATTAAGGGAGCTTCTTCATTACGTAGAGGATTATGTATGTGACAATGGGGCAACAACTATTCACTCAACTAATTAGGAATTTCTAGTGCAATCTCTTCATAATAATCATTGTGACTTAACTGTGGGCCATTCATACAAGTTCATCCTTTGAGGATGGCCCTCGCTTTGTGACTGAAATGTAGAGAATTAAAAATATGAATTCAGTTTACCAAATCTTCTAAATTTTTTTTGCGCAAAGTCTGAAACATGAATAATAATATTATCAGATTTCAACTACGGTCTACCTTGTAGCTCGAGAGTCCATCTGGCTCAAATTTGGGTTTCTTCCCATCATCTATGCAAGTGGGAATCTGAGTTGGAAGGTGATGCAAACCCCCACCCCGCCTAGGGGGCTCGCGCGACCTCCCGGTCTAGGATCTTCTTCTGAGGAGCTGAATTAGCTCTTAGATCCCTGTTGGATCTCCTCCAATGATCACATGCCCCTTTACTTTCCTCAGGTGCAGGTCCACACAAAACCCGCTAGGCGCTTACTCTAAGCCCCTTTTACCTTAGAATCGAGCCACATGCACTAGCCCCTTTTCTTCGGCGGAAATCTCATATGACCACGGGATAGAACCAAGCGCTTAACTAAAAGACGCTATTCGGAGCTCCGGGACATCAGGCTTCACGAACTTCTCCAAACACAACACTCCAATCTTCTGGAGTGGTTAATGGTCGAATTCGGTCATCACGTGACGCTGATCGACAACTGCGGGTCTTATCCTATCCTTCCACTTTTCTCCATAATTTCCAATGGTCAAATCTGACGGCTAGCGAGGATTCTCTCTCCTCCACGATCTACAGTTGATATTCTCTTCGAAACTCCGGACTTCGGTAGTTTTCGTGACTCCAATAGTCAAATCTCTTGGATTGCTGAACTGGCGAAGTCCTGAAGAGTTCAGGGATCAATGGTCCACACTTCACCCCTTGATCTACAACTGAGATCAAATCCGGGACTCCGGGCATCAAAAGTTTCTCGATTCCAACACACGCTACCTACCAGATAGCCAAATGCCGAACTGACATCGACAACTCACACTCCTCCCGCAGCCAACGACTGTGATTAACTCCGGGCTTTGGGGCTTCTTGCTCCAAACGACCACCAAACTCCCGAATTGTTGAACGCCGAAGGGCGAATATCTATGGCAAAGACTCTCCTTTGATCAACGACTAGGATTTTCTCTGGTGCTTCAGGGCTTTGGCCACTTTTCAACAGCGACCTCCAAAATATTCTAGATAGTCAAAGTGCTGAAGGGTTTAACAATCGACGACCCGCACTTCGTTTCACAATCTACGGTCGAGATCTATTCGGGACTTAGGGCTTCAAGGATTTATCCTCTTGGCAACACAAGGACCAAAATCTCCCGGAGTGTCGAATCTTTGAATGTGAGATCTACGATTCACATTCCACAATGGGATCTATGCTTAAGATCCACTCTGCTTTGGCCAAGACTTATGAGCTGAGAACTCCGATCGACGGTTCTCGTTCTCTTGCGCTCAGATCCAACAGCTGGGATCTGATCTCCTCTTCCATGCGCTCTCCTCTTGTCTAGGGTTGATCCAACGAAACAAATTTGTTTCCATAACCATCCAACGACTATTGTGGCTTTTTCTGCTCTGCAGCTTCGCTTTCCCTCCAACGAAGGAACTTTCTCAAAGTTTCAAAGGCTTGGCCTTTGATCTCTCCTTTGCAGGGTCAACTGCTTGGCCTCTGCTTGCGTTCTTCGAAACGCTACACCTCCTGAGCTTGGAACTTAAAGAAGTCACCTGCGCACCTCCTTGCGCTATCTCTCCTTTGAGCTTTCAACTCTTCGAACTACAAAGGGTTCAATCCTTTGTTTCTTCAGATGACTCCTTGTGCCCTCCTGGCACTTTGTGCTCTTCCTCTCGAGCGTTACCAGTTCTGGTGTGCCCACTTGGCACGCTCCTTCTGAACTCGTACTAAGTTCTTGCGCACTCCTTGCATTGGCTTCTTAGAGTTCTCACAACTCTGGTGTGCACTCCTTGCACAACCTTCCCCTGAGCTTTTACACTGCTCTGAGTGTAGGCGCACTCCTTGCGCTTGCTCTGTGCACTCCTTGCACTGGCTTTCCCTTGAGCTTTTACACTGCTCTGAGTGTAGGCGCACTCCTTGTGCTTGTCGCTCGCTCTGTGCACTCCGTGCACTATCCCTTCTGAGCTTATGATTGGTTCTGGTATGCCCACCTAGCACGCTCCTCACAGAACTCCCGGCTAAGTTCTCGTGCACTCCTTGCATTGGCTTCCCAGAGTTTTCCAACAACTCTGGTGTGCACTCCTTGCACAGCCTTCCCTTGAGCTTTTACATTACTCTGAGTGTAGGCACTCCTTGTGCTCACTCTGTGCACTCCTTGCACTGGCTTTCCCTTGAGCTTTTACACTGCTCTAAGTGTAGGCGCACTCCTTGCGCTCATGCTGTGCACTTCGTGCACTATCCCTTCTGAGCTTATGACTGGTTCTGGTGTGCCCACCTGGCACGCTCCTCACAGAACTCCTAACTGAGTTCTCGTGCACTCCTTGCGCTGGCTTCTCAAAGTTTTCCAACAACTCTGGTGTGCACTCCTTGCACTAGCCTTGAGAGCCCAGAACACTAAAAAATTCACACAGATAGGGAATTCTATCTATATCTGCAAAGGGAACATTTATACACTCATGCCATTCATAAACATGCACAATAAACATTCAGAAAACAAACACTCATTCACAGAGAACACACATAAAGATTCATATGCAGGGAAATCTACTTTTCTATTAAATCTGGATACTTTTTACAATGTTTACAAGACCGGACTGCAACTGAGTCTCAGTTCTTATCTCCTCTCCAGAATTTTCCTCTCTTGGTCTTCTCTTTCTTGCACTATTCTCTTATGATCTCAATACATTGGGCTTTTTTTTACAATACTTCCTCACCTACCTCATTAAATTACATTTAATTTACATCTAGTCTGAATCAGATCTAGATTCATCTACCTGTCAGCCATTAAAGGCGACTTACATGCAGCCTGTACAAATACAATGGGTCTACCCTCCTCGAGCCTCTACAACGTTAATTACATTAAATTTGAGATTTAAACTCAAAATGAGAAGGCTGGTGCTTCTCTCTCCTCGGGATCTGCTCCCTCCATGTGGGCTGCTGCGCTGGCTGCTGAGTAGGAATGATGCTCCTGCATCAGAAGGCCATTTAATTTTCAGACGCACAATAAATTATGAGATCTGCAGTCTCTATCATTGCTATTCATAGATTCTCGTGGCTCATTGAAGGCTTTTGCACAATATGAGAACCAAAGGTTTATTGCTCTGTTCCTTAGTGAACTGTGAGATGCATCATTTCTGGCAGAATACTGCCAGAGAAGGGTCTTCACATAATGCTAGTTCTGGATTCATTACACTCAGCTTCTAGATGGTTCCAGTCATAAGAGGCCTCATGACTAGATCTCCATTGCAATTTTAGTCAGACAACACAGAGTCCAGCACACACAACCATTGGTTAGCACTGGGGAGGAATCTCATCACTGATTTCTTGTGTCTTGGATGTTAGGAGAACTGCTGCCTGTTAAAAATTTTGGTTTAGGACTCCTTCCTTGGTGCCCTTTGGATCCTTGTCTATTTTGTTCTTCTTGGCTTCCCAGTGCTTGATTTGTATCACTTTAATAATTAAAACCCACTTTTCCTCGCTCTCTTTCTGCTTTTCCTAGCATTGTTTTTGCACTCCCTATGTACTCATTACTGTTTTTTTCCTCCTGCAATTCTTATGCTTGTTTTACTTACAGTCTATTTCCCTACTACTACTACTACTTTCAGATTGTATTTATTTTCTGTTCTCTACGAAAAGTAGGGTTTTTCTTCTTGTTCTAGTATTTTTTGGTTATGTATATCTTTTGTACTCTTGGGAGAAGACTTTCACACTCCCCCTATTTCCCAGTTTGGCAAGTTGTACTTTCCAGTACCATTGACCTAGTTTTGTGATCAGTGGACATTAATATAATTTCATTTCATTTCTTGTAGATGCTGAGTCCTATCAATCTTCAATAATTTTTGTACTGTTTACACTCCCATTGGCCAGCTTTGGCCACTACTGGACATAACAGTAAATTAATTAAATTAAAATTAAAATTCTCTTGTAGGTGGGATTTGCTGTTAAAAAAGGCTGGAACCAAGGGATAAAATTATTCTAAGATAATGAATTGAGATTTGTGTCTAGAAACAATAACTCTCAAGGCCTTTACAAAATTAGAGAGTATGTTGTTGAGCTGTCCTGTTGATCAACTAGAGTGACTAGATTTGAACTCAGCTCTGATACTGTAGAGATCACTAGTTAACTTTGCAAGATCCAACTCATATATTTGAACAAAAATGCTCAATGATCTCCAACTAGTTGATTGATACAGGATGTGATATTTGTAGAGTAAACAGGTTATGTAATATGTCCAAAAAACCAACATTTTCTCCATTTTGTTGGTTCGCAACAAAACACAATCCTGTTTTTGTGCACATGCGAGGGACATCACATAAAATAGGGCAATAGAGCCATGGCAAAAGCATCATGTTAAAAATGTGACTAGAAATTTGTCAGAAAACCATTGTAGTGGTGAGATGCAAGAGGGGTCTTCATTGTAAACCCCTTGGCAGAAAGAATGGGCTCAAGTTTGTAAGGAGGGTAAAATACTATGTTGCATGGGGACCTGTCCCCCCGAAAAAAACCTGCGTACCCGCTGTTCCCGC
>WSFP011546121.1:0-11482 GCA_009831015.1 Picea engelmannii | reverse complement strand
GGACCCTGCAAAGGGGGTACCCCCCCTCTGCACTCCCCCGCGTGGAAGAGTGTACATACTTCTGGGGTGTAAATACTTCATAGGGTATAAACACGGCTGAAAGCAAGGACCTCTGAATCAGGAAGATAATCAGGCTCCACAACCAACATGATCTTGGAAGGAACCTCGAGAGCCGAAGCATTTCATGGGGTTCAGAGATCGAGATCATGAGTGGCAGCTAGCTTGTTAGTGTCTCTAGGCCTCTCAGAGTTAGCATCGATGGAGGCTATTCATGAAGATCACTTGTCTAAAGTTTGGTAAAGGGTTTTTATGGAAGAGTTAGTGGCGGTTGGTGACTTTCTCTAGCAGAAGGGACATGTCTGATCCTTTATGACTCTTTTATTTTGATCCATATCCTCTCTACATGGAGGGCAAGCATGTTGATTACGAGGAGGAACAAGTAGGTTTCACTTACACCTTTCTTAGTGATGAATAGTTTATACAGCTACAAAGGACCAGGCATATTGAATGTGTTGGGGTGACGAGAACCTTCATTGGAAGGGATGGTAATTAGAGATCGAATCTCCCCTTTTTCCAGGGGCTCCATGAAGAATCTAGGCATCAACATCCTCAATAAGAGGTTTCATTCAAGAGAATTCCACTGATTTTAAAAAAGAACATGTTTCCTTCCTCCTCTAACGATCCTATCACACATGCAAAACCTTCCTCATAAATATTATCCCCTTCTCTTGTGGTGGAAAAACCTGGTTGCACTTCGGAGAATAGTGAGGATAAGATATCCGTGTCGAAGCGCAAGCAACAATGTTGGAGGGAAAAGAAGGAAAAATGACACATGGTAGTGGGAGAAGACGTGGTGATGAGAAAAATACCTTCTCTGTTAGGTCGCACAACAATTGGAAGCTTCGTTGGTATAATGGTTCAGGCCTCGTTGTTGGCCATATGGTTGGATTTGCATTGGCAGGTTTGCTAGGTTATCTTCCAATTTTCCACACTCTTTCTAGGGATTGGATAGTTTTCAAGTTTAACTCAAAGGAGGACATGGAGAAAATATTCTCTAGAGAGTGGAACTAGGGTCCGTTGGGCCCCATCCTAAAGGAATGAGCCATAAAATTTGACTTTGTTTAGGATTCCCTTTCGCCCACAATTGTTTTGATTTTGTCTGGGATTCCCTTTCACCCACAATTGTTTTGGCCATTCTTCCTAACTTTCCCATGGTATTTTGGAATGGTGTTGTTCCTGAATCCATTACGAATCAGATTGGTCGGTTTATTGGATGTGAACCAGGGTGGGAATCCAATCCCTACAAACGTCGGGCTTGGATTCAAATTGAAGTGGACTTGAAAGAGGGTCTTCTTGATGTTGTCTATGGAGGATTTCCATGGGTTCAACGCATCGAATACTATAAGGTGTCATTTAGATGCTCTGGTTGCCATGAGTTGGGGCATCTGATGGCTCAATGTCGTCGTTCCTTATCACATTTCCCCCCCTTCATGAAAAATTGGAAAAGAAAAGTCGGGTCGGACCTAGAAATCCATGAAAATGTGGTGGAAAAGGATTCTTTGTCATGCAAGAGATCTCGGGACCACTCTGGAAGAAAACAAGATGGTCTTGAGGGAGATACTCTCGTAGCATCATTTTTAAGTCTCTTATTCTTGTAGAAAACAATTTAGATTATTTTATTTCAAAGAAGTCACTATCATCGGATGATACTTCCAGTCATGTAGCCTCTGACTCTAGTGTTGGTTTACCGTCTTCTCCCTTGTGCTCACCCATAAGGGGCCTTTCTCCTATCATCCCATAGACTTTTGGTCCCTGAGGTCTTAATCCCACTCTCCCTACTACTACGGATTCGCCCCCAATTCTTTCTTCTCTTTTGGTGGTTAAGGAGGTTACTTCATCCTCTTATTCTGGCTCCTAGTCTTCTAAGCCTCACATCAAATCTGATTATTCACTGAGATCCTATGTTAAAAAGGAAATGGTTCCTCCCTGCTCAAGAGGACTAGACCTGGATAAAGGTTTGTCTTCCCATGCGGGGCATAAATCTCATTTATCTTTAGCCCAACAAAAGGCTATGAAGGAAATAAAATATGGGAAGAAATCCACCATTTTGAGGGCCCTTGGAGTGGGGAAATCCCTATCCAGTGGTCTCAAATGATTATCATGTCCCTTAATGTGAGGGGGGTTAGGGGAGCCCCTAAAATACAATCCCTCAAGTGTCTAGTGTTTGATTGTAAACCTTATATTCTTTTAGTCCAAGAAACAATGTGCTATGGTGAGAAGGCTATGGAATCTCTTAGTCCATGGCTCAAAGAATGGTCCTTTTGCACTAAGGACACAATTGGCTTTTCGAGAGACCTGTTGACTACATGGAGCCCCAATTTCAAGAAAATGTCGGCTTCCATATATGATTATGGTATAATTTTGGATTTGGAGGACCTCTCATTGGCTTCCTCCTTTAGAGTTCTCAACATTAACGACCTGTATGCAGACAAAAGGTCTTTTTGGGAAAATTTGAGTAATTATGGAATCCTACATGCTCCCAATGTTATCATCGATGGATATTGAAATTTTACTCTGTCTCTTTAAGAAGTTTGGGGTAAATTTCCTAGAAGGGATCCTCTAGAAGGTTTTTTTGCCCATTATATTTCAACTCACAACTTGGTAGACTTGGAGCCCCCAAAAATCTCTCAAACTTGGAGGAATGGTTGAAAAGGGATTGATTTAGTTACAAAGTGACTAGATAGGTTTCCGGTGACTGAAATATTGTTAGAAAACTCTTGGATAATCCAGTCTTCAGTAACTATAGGGGGTAATTATGATCACATGTTTGTTTTATTCAACATCTCAAGAGGTAATCTCAGGCCTCCTTCTCCCCTAAAATTTAACAATGATAGGTTAAAAGAACCTGACTATAGAAAGTTGATAATAAAAGTTTGTTCTCATATTAGTGATATTCCTGAAAGTTCCTTTATGCATCAAATGGATTCTAACTTAGAAAAATCCAATTGGGTCTCCGGAGTTTGGGCTCGTAATTTTAATTTCAAGAACCAAACCATGATAAAAGAAGTGGAAAACAGACTGGTTGAGTTGTTAATCTCTAAACCCCCCGACTCTCTATTGATGGATGAGGAATACGAACTAAGTCTTTTACTAAAACAAAAAAATGATCTATTGGCTCTTGAAGAATAAAAATGGCTACTTAAAAACAAGGCTATTTGGCTTTAGGAGGGTGATGATAACTCCAAAATTTTTCACAGTTATGCTAACCATAGAAGGAACCTTAATTCTATTTCAGAAATCACTTCCCCTGGAGGTAATAAGGTTTCTTCCTTCTCAGAGATTGTGAATGTTAGCATTAGTTATTTTTCTAAGCTCTTCAAAGCCCATGTGGGTTGATCCATCCATGAAATATCTGAAGTTGTCAATATTTTCCCTAGGACAATCTCAGATAAAATGAATGAATCTCTTCAGGGATAAATCATAGAACAAGAAGTGTTGGATACCACCCTAGAAGCTTTCCAAAAAAGTAAAGCCTTGGTCCTGATGGTCTATTGGTCAAATTCTTTCTAGGTTTTTATGATCTTATCAAGGATAATTTTCTCAAGAAAATGTAGGAATACCAATGATCTGGCAAAGTCCCCGGAGCTTTAAATAGGACTTTCTTGTCCCTGATTCCCCCAAAAAAGGAATCCCCATCCTTTGAGGATTTTAGACCTATATCCTATTGTAATTTAATCTACAAACATATCTCCAAGATAATTGATAACCAATTTAAACCTATCCTAAGTGAGTTCATTTCAGAGGAACAATTTGGTTTCCTTTTTAATAGACAAATGCATGATGCAGTTTCATTGGCACACAAAGCTTTTCACTCCTTAAAGACAAAAAACATCGCTTCCTTTGTTTTAAAGTTGGATTTGTCAAAGGTTTATGACAAAGTCAACTGGATTTTTTTTAGATTAGTCCTAATCCCACTTGGGATGAGCTTACACATGGTCAATATTGGATTATGAGTTGTGTTGATTCTACTTCATTTGCATTCTTGGTCAATAGTTCCCATTCATCTTTTTTCAGCTCATCCAAAGGGCTGAGACAAGGATGTCCTTTGTATTCTTTTCTCTTTCTCATCGTGGCAGAAGGTCTCAATAAACTTATTAAAAATGCCAAATCAAAAGGTCTTCTGAAAGGAATAAATATGACACTTGGTGTATTTCTCTCTCACTTATTATTTGTTGATGACATTATTATTTTTGGTGCAAGCAATGTTCAGGAATTTAAAGTGACAAAATATATTCTATATTTGTATTGCATAGCTATAGATATGCAGATTAACAAGGTCAAAACTATAATGCAGGTATCTCTATCTCAATTGAAGGAATGTTTTCCATTCTCCTGGAAAAGTTTGGATGAAGGAACAAAATACATGGGTTTCAAACTCAAGCTTGTGGGGTATAAATTTGAAGATTGGCTTTGGTTGCCAAGAAATATTCAAGCTAGGGTTTCCAACTAGACCTATCGGTTACTCTCTCGAGGCGGCCATTTGGTACTAATAAACTCTATTATGAGCAACATACCAACATACTAGGCTTCCATTGCAAAGACTCCTAAGAGCATTCTCTCCAAAATATGGAAAATTTTCTTTCAATTTCTCTGGTCAAGTAAAAAGGACTCCTCGAGTGTTCCTTTAGTGAAATGGGCTCGTATAGCCAGAAAAAAGAAATTTGGGGGATGGGGAATTAAAAACCCCTTCTGGTTTAGCAAGGCTCTTGCTGCAAAAATCCTATGGAGATGAATTCTCATCTCTGATTTGCGGGGAAGGGTGATGGAAACTAAGTACTTCCCAGACTAATCAATTGTGGATTGGTTTAGAGACCCAAATAAATTGTCTTCCAACTATTCCATCGGGTGGAAAGCAATGGTTGACGTGTTTCCTTTTATAAAAAATGGTGTGGAAATTTGACAACAACAAATCTATCAAGATTGGAGAAGATGCATGGGAAGGGGCTTCAAAATCCTTCATACTATCACTCAGTTCGATAAAATCCCTCCACATGGATAGAACTTTCTCCTTATGGGACGCCAAGAGGAAAGTAGTGGATGAAGTGGGTCGTACTTTCTAGAAAAATTCAGAGGATTTGGGATTAACACAAGAATTGGCAGAGGAATGGAATGCTTATGTGGATATCTTAAAGTCTAATTTTTTTTATTTAAAGGAAGAGGAGACAGATTTGCTTGTGTGGGCCAAAATCTTGTCAATGACATTTGCACGGTAAAGTTGGGATATCATACTCTCACAGAAGAGGACTTTCACGATCTTGTTCATTGGTGGTGGGAATACATATGGAACCTTAATGTCCCCCTTAAAGTATCCATGGTCTAATGGTTGGCGCTAGGCAATTTTTTTTTAACATGGGAGGTTAGTTTAAAGTGTGGCTAGATTGGCCCTAGTAGATGAGCCCTGTGTTATGCTAAGGAGGAAACAACTGCGCACCTATTTGTGTCATGCCCCTTTGCTTGCACTATTTGGATGGAGGTTTGCAATATTATCAAAATTTCTTTTCAGGTTTCTAGAAATTCCCTTGAGGATTGGCTATATGATTGGAAGAACTCGCAGAGTTAGAGCCTTTATGGCTCCGTGACCGGTATTTTTGTCTATTTCATCTGGTGGGATAGAAATTCAACCATTTTTCAAAACATTGTGTTGATTCCAGAGTTGGTGGCCAACCTCAACTCTAAAATGGCCATAGATTTTAAGAATAAATTAAAAAAGTAGAAGGTCAGGAACCTAATAATTTTAGAGATAAAAGATGGAATCCCCAGGGTATTCTTCGACATGGCTTGCCAGGGTCACCCCTCTCTGTGTGGGGTAAGAGCTATCATTTACATCTCCCAATACCACTTCTTCAAAATCCATTATGCCCCAGGACATGGCACAAATATGAAAGTTGAGCTTTCAACTATGTGGACTCTTATGTATTATACCAACATGCTACCATTGAGAAAAGTGTAGGTCTTCAGTGACTCAAAAGTTGCTATTAACTGGGCAAATAAAAAATTTCAAATTCAAGTGGTTAAACTCTAGTCCCTCAACCATATTCGCAACACAATGGAAAAATTTGAATGGTCCTCATTTACTCATGTTTACAAGGAGTTCAATGAAATTGCGGACGACCTATTAAAAGAAGTGTCAAAGCTTGATCCTAGCTCTTTCATTGGAAATAATTTTTCCAGGGTCAAATATGTGATGATAAATGTTTTCACTTTTAATGACTCAAAGGGAATGTGACACTGAATGATAACTTTTTTGATGATTTTGAATTTATGACTAGATTGTAATTGAAATTTAAATGACATGACTGGGATAAAGGAAGAAAGCTTAAAAAAAATAATAATAATAATGAATGATTTTATGTCATTAATTTTGATTTTTGTAAGTCTCTTTGAAGACCGTAACATGTATACTCATCTTTATAAGAATATAAGTTTTTTCAGATTGAAAAAATGTTAAAGAAGACTTTATGCATCTGAAGATTCTTTTAATGTTAGTTAGTATCATGTTTTGTCTTTGAACTTATAGACTCCTTGACTTAATTGTTGATAAAGTACGAGAGTTATAATTTGTATTAAGTCTAAAGATATATTTGTGATATACATTATTTTTTATTAAAATATATTTATTATTTATTTATTATAATAGTTAATTTTTTAATTAATCATTAAATTTTTATATTTAAAAAATATTTTATTTACATAAATCATATTAAAAATATATTAATATTTTATTTTATAATATTTAAATTGATACTGATTTAAACCAAATAGTCGACAAATTTAAAATCAAGTTCAACATTTATGAATTTTAATCAATTAACACACTTACCTTATTTTTTTTTCGTCTAGAAAGTTCCATCTTTCATGTGTATTTTCAACGGGGAACATCAACAAATTTCTAGAGGTACGTGCTCCCATTTCCATATCAATGTTTCTTTCGTGAAAAAGTTATGAGGTCCAAAATGGGCCATAGCTTAGAGGAGAATTTCACTAATTAATGAAATTAAATAGGGGACCTATTATTATATTCTCAAAGAGGTTTTGGATGTCACTTTCTATCATCTATTTTTCTAGAATTATATTATTTCCTCCTATTAGGTCTCTTCTCTCTTGTCATTTCATAGAGAAATATATATTCATTAAATTTTTAAATTAATGTTTCTTTCAGAAGTTCTTCTCCTTATCTCCTACAATGATTGATCATCTTGAAATCTCTATCTTTGTAGTTTTGTTGATAAAAATTATTAGATTCTCTTAAAAATCTACAATAACTAATCAATTATGTCATCCATCTTGAGATATCTATGTGTAATTTTGATGATGGAAACTATTAAATTCTCTCCAGAATTTGGAAGACTGTAGAGCAAAGCTATGCATTATTGATTGTCCTTTACTTGTTCACCCATGACTTTGTGATTTGATTAAGCCGAAATTTTTTCTAGAACCTTATCACCATCCTCTATCTTCAAAACATACAAATAATTCCACACTAACAACAAATTAACCTCTTACAACAAGCCAAACTTATCTCAATTGTTCTATAATCCTATCACCATCCTTCATCTTCAAAACATACAAATGATTCCACACTAACAACAAATTAGCTCATACAAACAGGGAAGCGTATCCCAATTAGTCTATAACTCTATCACCATCCTTCATCTCAAGAGCATACAACAGATTCCACACTAATAACAAATTTGCCAATGGTCCAACTTCGATTCCTTTCCATGTGCATTACGCACTAAGGTTGACACGTGGAAAAACTTGGCTCCACTCAGAAAAAAATATGGAAAGAGAAATATTATAAAAAGAGTAAACGTAGAGAACGAGAGAGCCAAGTGGAAGTCATAATATTCCTCCAGAATGGACGGCAGCGACGTGTTCCACCACTCAAACCTAAACTATTAACTATTAAACTAAATTAAATTACGTAGTTTACTTTTAGTTTAAATTATATCCAATAGGTTTCGAGTTTTAGTTTCCATCAATAAACAAAATTTTAATGTGATTAACGAGATTAGATAATTTACAGTATTGTTTGGATGTATATAGAGTTCGGAGGAAAAAATATTTATTAAACATTTACTTATAAATAATCTGAAGGAGGAATAATAGAGTAATTTTCAAATATAAATTATAAATTTGAGGTAGAAAGTGATTTGAAATTGGATCAAGATGAAGAATAATTGAGTTTTACTTGATTAAAGAAACTCTACTAAGATGAGGCTATTCTTTAAGAAGAATTGATGTAGGAGAGTGATGGATTAGTTTTTCAAATCCATTAGAGTTAACTAGCATGTGTATGTTGATAATAATAGTGAAGAGAATTGGTCAATTGCATTTACATGGATTGGATATATGGTAAGAGGCCTTGTCAACAATATCGAGTTAATCTAGGATAGATGTTAGTGAGAGGATCGTATGTTTGTTATTCATGGATTAGGAGCTTGTTCACTGGAGAGTTGACACTAATAACCTAGGAAAGTTAATCGTTGACTAATTGAAAGGTGCAAGAATGTGAACAATGAATAACTAACTCTTAGAGTTGGCCCATAAGAGGTGCACTGCATATACTGTTGGGATAGCTTGTTAGAGGATTGAGCAATTGACTATTCATTGGAAGTTGATTGAGGGATGTCGTGGAGGAAGAGAGGAACCCTTGAGAAAATGAAGGCTTCAACTTTGACCACTAAAAGTGTTAGACATTGTAAACACAACCCCGAGGAAGGGAAGTCCCAAATATGTTTTAGATTAGTAATTGTAAGCATTTACTAGTTGATGAACTCATATTTCTAAAACTGAACCTAGAGTTTCTTCGCCAATGAGGGTTCTCTACTGAAATATTGTTGCATTGTGTGATGGATATTTATGTGTGATTGAGGTGTTCTTTAAAAAATAATCTTAATAAAGGAAATACATCTAAGTCATAACATTCACAAGACATGGTACATAGTTAACAAGATTTGTGGTGTGGATATATTGGGCAATTTTGACTCGCCTACTAGAAACTACATCAGTTTGGTATCAAACCAAAGTTCTTGTTTCCTAAGGAGTGTATGTTGAAAACTAGATTTAGAGACACTAAGTGAAGAGCCATTGTTGTCTAGGATAACCCATAGTTGGGTTCCAAATCAAACTAAGATGATAGATAATTGAGAGATTGATGAAGGAAAACTTAGATTCGGGAAGTGGAGTCATGGGTTGAAGGTATTGCATAGCCTTTATAAGTTGCAATACCTTTATAAGATTTGGTTTATGCATTAGATGACAAGAATAAGCACACTGAAGTGAAAATTTTTGGTACAGAAAGGGAGAAGCCAAAGAGTCCTATGATTGACAAGGAAAGAATATTTCATCTAGCATAAAACCCTCATGCTTTCAAAAATCCATTTAAAGTCAAAGTTAAAGTGGATAGAAAGACCTATGATAGACAAATGGATCTTGAATGATTGACTAAGTAATTGGTTCAGATATCTTGAATTCTATTTCAATGGTTATGGGTTTATAAACACAAAAAACATTGTTTTCTCTTCACTAAAGATGGAGGGTGAGACACAACTATGGCGGGAATATATATGCCAAGAGAGATTTCTTATTAAGAAAAAGCAAGTGATAGACTAGAAGGAGTCGAAGATGCTTTTCAAGATTTGAATCTATATTATGGGGTATGAAGAAGAAAAACATTTTAAGTGGAATCATCTCAGAAAAAGCCATGGATAGGGAGTTCAAGCATATACAAACCAATTTTAGAAAGAAGTGCATTCAAGTAGGTATCAACCAGTTTGATAGGAAGGTCATTGTAGTGTCCCCAAGGCCGAGCCCCGTTACAGATCATGATATATGCAATGAATTGTAAATGTGCTCTATAGGCTGGTGAGCCAAGTTTTGTATAAGCTGGTAGGCTTATGTGTTTGTTAGGCCAGGGAGCCTAAGTGTAGAAGGCCAGGAGCCTGCTGATGTACTTGTATGTATGCAGAATGATTAATAAAATATAAACATCGCCAGGTGCAGACCGACCATGATGAATGAGTGAAGGGGGACTGAGCGTCCACAGAGTGGCCAAGGAACTAGGGGCTGGAAGGTGGGAAAGGGGTTGAGTGTTGAGCCTAGGGGCTAAGCCTAGGGGGGGGCTTAGGCCTGGAATAATATTTTAATATTATTTCCAAAAAGTCATGAGCATATTATGTTTTTATCCTAAGTCCTTTTGGAAGGACACGTGATTTCCCAAGTGGTGGGAGGAACGCATGCTGGTGGAACACATGCAGTTCCAAGGGTGACAAGTGTCAGCCCTGGTGCATGCAGATAAAACGGCCAAGATGAGCCGTGAGGGGAATTCCTCCTCCATTCCACTCGACTGCCTGAGCGTGTACAGGCTCTGAGCAGTACGACTAACTCGATCTCTGCAAACAATACCTCGTGCGTCCCTGAGAGATGGAAAGCCTGTGATTGTTCTGAATAATCTATACCTCTCTGTCCCGAAGCCGTGACTGTGAGACCCATTTTCCATCGCCGAACCAGTTCGAGGAAGCGTGTATATGGCTCTCAGGAAACTGGTGTATTCCTCTATTCTGGGATGGGAAATTAAATAGTCTGTGTTGATTTCGGGAATAGCCTATGTGTGTGTTGAATTCTGAAAGGCCGAAACATCCTCTGTCTGAGCGCCGAGCCTATGTGTGGAGCCAATCCGTGAGACCATCCGCCATTGTTAAACCTACTGGATATCTCGTGTCCATTTTTCCCTGTGTTTGTTGTGGCACGTAGTTCTGGACTGCGTGAGGTTTGTTGGCCTGTGAGCGACTCCCTCCAGGTGAGAGAGTGTGCAGAGAAAGGAGAGAGCTCCTGGAAGGAACCCTGTAGCTGCCATAGTGCCCGGAGACTTCCGGTCCGGTCTGTTCCTGTAACCCAAGGTAAAAGAGACTGGCAGCCGAAGGACCACCCAGGTGACAGAGAAGGTGCACTCTCCTGGGGTGGAACAGGCATGTGGGGAAGGAGGGTCTGTGGGCAGTGAGCATGGGAGATTCCTGGGACAACTTTCTTCCTGGTGGTTGTGTATGACTGAATTCCCTGTAACCTCAGCCTGAGTCTGGATTCCTTGCCCTGGGGTGGAGCTCAGTCCCAGCTCGGGGGTGACCCACTGTTGAGTGGAGGAGCAGTGCGGTCTACGGCTGGGAGGTTCGTGGGAGGCCTGCATTTGGTTGGTGGATTTCTTCACTGTCAACAGATAAGTATCTGACTATGTTTTATCACAATTGCATGACTCTTCTGGATATGTTATCATGTTTTCTGCTGTGTAAATGAATTATTGTTGAATGCTATGGCTTGTTTAATTGTAGCAGTAACTTATATATTTTACTCTGAGATTTAAGTGTGTTTAATTGTTTAAATGCATGTGCTTATAATGTCTGTACGAATTATGTAAAAATCCATG
>WSFP011546115.1:0-11482 GCA_009831015.1 Picea engelmannii | reverse complement strand
TTTTTTGAAAAAGTTCATGCTAAAATTGTAAAGTGTATTTCACTTCAACTATAAAAGTGAATCACTATAAGTAGCTTTAATATTTCATTTTAGAGTTATTTATTTTACATGAATTAACTTCACTGTAAAAGTGATCCCCACTTCTCTTTATAAAAGTGGGTCACTTCATAAAGCATCTTACACCACCACGTGGTCCTATGGTTATCGTTTATGCCTTTTTTTAAAAGGGCATAACTCTCACATTTGAAGTTCATTTTAAGTGTCATTTTTTTTAAAACCGCATAACTTTTCAAGATATTTCTATTCAAATCATCATTTTTCAATTTTTAAATCCATATTATCTGCATATTTAATATGGATTCTACAAGTAATCGGTTACTTACCAGCACCAACTGCTTCCAATGGAAATCCCATATAGAGGATTTATTAAGAAGTAAAGGCTTGTACTGGATTACCTTGGGAAAGGAAACAACACCCACTGATGCTGATAAGAAAGACAAATAGGATAATAGGAATGAAAAAGCATGTGGATTAATCAGAATTTCCATCTCTCCTGATTTAAGGTTCTACCTTCAATCAATTGATAAACCCAAAGAGGATTGGGAAAAGATTGAATCTTTGTTTGGTAAACACAATATTATTCGAGCACAACAGTTAGAAAATATAGTACTAACATTAAGTCCAAATGATTTTTCTTTCATTGAATACTACCTATCTAATTTTAAAACACTCATAACTTTATGTGAAGAATGTAAGATATAGATAGATGAAGATCGTTGCATCTATTTTATTGTTTCTAAGCTAGGTAGTGAAAATTTTGTGTTTGTATCTACCTTTTATTCCATGCAAGAGGCTCTAGGGGCAACTTATCAAAAACCCAGTCTTGAGAAATTTTGTGATGCTTTGATTAGAGAGCAAGATAAGATAATACAACTTGGAGTGATCAGCACTGCAGGTACCTCCAACAAAGCCTTAGTTGTCCATCAGAAAGATAAACCCAAGAATCCCAAGAAGCAACATCATTTCCATAACAACAAGCAATATAAGGGTCCCAAACCCACTCAGATAGTTTCCGCTCCTAATGGAGACAAACGAGAAAAATATAAAAATAAGAAGACTGACAGACATTACAACATTTGTGATAAATATGGTCATGATGATTCCAAATGTTTCAAGAATATGGAAGCTTTAGAAGCAGCGATGAAGAAGCACAACATCAATATTGATTCTACTTCTTCTTCTTCTTCTCATGAACATGCATTATCGGCTTCTGGGTTCTCCTTCAATACAACTTCTACTTCTACTTCTACTTCTACTTCTGATGAGTGTATTATTGATTCTGGAGCATCTTATCATATGGCTAAGGATAAAGACATATTTTCTACTCTAAATGAATGTAACACCAAGAAAATATTTGTTGGTGATGATAGATCTCTTAGTGTTGAAGGATATAGAACAATTCAAGTAGAAAATGGTCATTTCAATGATTTATTATGTGTTCTAAGTATTTCTTGTAACCTTTTATCATTATATCAAATCACTTATTCATGTGAAGGTAAAACCATAGAGTTTTCACCTCACCAAGTTGTAATCAAGGATCTAAAATATCTTAAGCATGTTCTTGCAACTAGAATTGTTGATGATATTATGAGGTTGTACAAGTTTGACAAATTTGGGTCATCATATTTTTCATCAGTTTTTGTTGCTCATAGCAATGACTTGAAAAAACTTTGGCATGAGCGGTTTGGTCATCTAAAATATCGCTCATTGCAACAACTATGCAATCAACAGATGGTGACTAGTCTTCCTCTTGTTTCATGCTGAGATGGTGTTTGTGTTGGTTGTGTTCTCAACAAACATCATCGGGGAAGTTTTGAAAAATGTACCTCTTGGCACGCCTCAAGTCCTTTGCAGCTTTTTAACAGTGATTTGTGTGGTCCACTTTCTTCTCCTTCTTTTTCTAGGTGCAAGTATTTCTTAACTTTCATTGATGACTTTTCCAAATGTACTTGGGTTTACTTCTTAAAACTTAAGAGTGAAGTTTTTGACAAGTTTTTGGCCTACAAGGCCCTTGTAGAAAAGCAATATGGACATCAAATTCAAAGGTTAAGAACAGATAATGGAGGTGATGTAAGGACCCCAATCATTATGACTACTAGCGAAGAAAAAAGTGTAACTTTTTTTTTTCTTTTAGGAAGGAAGGAAATGATGACATCAATGACTCAAAACACTAGCACATCAAGCAACTGGGAGAAACATGTGAAAATCAAAGACATATAGAAATGACTAACCGCCCGACACAAAAACGACATTGCCTACAAGATAAAGGACAACATCAACAATCCTTACACAACGGCCTTGACGTCCAGTAACTAGAAACATCTATGGAACGCAAAACCAAACACATGAAGGCATTACAACCCAAGCACCAACAAAACCTACAACGAACAAATGCCCACAACAAAAAGAACAGACTCCGGCCAAGTTATCATTTTCCTCTATCCAAAAGGGATCACAAAGATCCCCTTATCAAGGATCATGTCGTCACCAGGTGATAGGAGTGACAATAACTCTGGTGCAACATAACCTATCTAGACCACAGACTGAATACATAACCACGCACTAGGAGAAAGAAATAACTGACAAGAAGACGATACCCACACACCCAAGCAACGAGTCGACAAGACGCAAGACGACATTACTCGATTTAAATTGCGCGAACTAATAAACGACTCACCCACAACCATAAACCATTACTTGTTAGGCATGATGTTTAAGTGCGAAGGTGTGAACCACTATAATGTTACTATTAACATAAATGTTATCAAAACTGTGAACTATTATATCCAACAATGATATCGATGTCCCATAATAATAATAAACACCACTGTAAAAACGCTTTCAATAAACAATCATGAACAAGATGTCATAAAAAAATGTTGTCATTCATTCACAACAACCAATGCTAAAATGCAGTCATACCATCATTGATACTAGAAGTATCATATTGTTCTTTCTAGTATTACTACATGCTAAAACACAATCATACTACATGCTAAACCAAGCCTTATAAAATCAAGAAAACAAACATTGTTGCCGGAGAGAATAACCCAACATATATGTTCGAAGGAATGAACAAAAAGAGTTAATCAAGTCACATGGAGATGATCTTGATAGAGAATAAAGAGTGATGATTATAAATAGTAGTGCAATCCATATAAATGTAAGACAACACTTCATATAGAATGGACAATTATGAAATTGAAACTGATATACATCTAGACAAAAAAACACTTGTCTCAAGAGCAGACTGTCCTAATTGTCAATATCCAATCTATACTAAGCACCTATTCCATAGTATAACTCGTCATCGTTGTATTGTATAAATTCGTTGCACATTAACATTATAAATTGATTGTAAATTGTCAGCTATAAATTGACTATAATTTGTTGTCTATGAATGTTGTCTTATAATCATGTATTAAAAGGTCGTTGTCATTAGATTTCGCTAGTGTATAGTTGTTGTCTTTAAAAGGATTAATATTTAAAAAGGAAATTAGCAGGGAATTGATTATAAATAGATGTCAATAATCATCAGTAAAACTTAGTCCAGGATATGTAAAACCAAGTGATTATAGCAGATGTAAAACACAGTGAAGGTAAACGATGTCTGGGTATTAGAAACATTGTCTAAATTTTTGTTGTCAGTAAAGTATGTGATGTTTTTGTATTAAATATGTGCTAAGGTTGTCTATCAGCTAGAGGATAAGTCTGTTACTTACAGGTATGATATCATTGACCAAAAATATTTATACACACATTTATTGTATCTATTGTAATCACACACACATTTATTATTAAAATCGTGGTCAATAATCTCTGCTCAGAAACCAATACCTCTCTCTAAACACGTTTTCTATTAAAAATGCCATTAGATTGTTGTTATTTATTTCATTAGATAATCACGTTGTCTTTCAATTTTGTATATTAAATTTGCATTATATCTCTATTTATAATAAATTCGCTACCAGGGGAGATATAAAATCACTGACCCACATTTTAAGACGTTGTCGAAGTCATAAAACGCAGTCAAATATGTATGTAACAGGCAGAGTGAAAAAATGGTAAAGCTAGCACAATACAGATGAAATCGCAGGGTGACTAAATGATAAGAAAGTTGGATCACTACCCAACACACAGTAAACACGCTCCTGCCCCCTCTTACACAGTAGAAACACCACCAATGTACAGAAACGAAAAAAAAAAAGTGTTAGAACGCAGACACTCAAGGTAAAATCGCAATGATTGGTATCGTTGTCCAAATGTAGAGAAAAATAAGAGTAATAAAATGCAGTCCAAGGTGGTCAAAATGAAAAGTAAAAGGATATAAGTAAAACTGTATGATTCAGTGAGTGTAAAGGTGAAACGCAAAAAAAATGAAGGTAATAAAACATAGAGTTAAATATGCTGAAACGCAGTCTAAAATATGTTGAGGTGCAATATGAATATATGCAGAAAACACAGCGTATGTATGCTGGGATTTTACCAATCAAGATCTAGGAAATGTAATTAAAATCGCAGAGAATAAAATTCCATCCAAAAACTTAGAGGTGATATAAAAACACAGAGATAAGAAAGGGGTAGACAGCTGGGAAAAAATTGTCCAACACTCATCATCCATGCACAGAAATGTAGGGCATTTGAATCTATAGGTATTTAAACACCGAAGTGACGATCGTCGATTCGGTTCCTAGCCGACTGCTCGGGCATGGACTGGTGACTGAAGGGATAAGGGAAAAACACAAAAATTCTACGTAATAATCAATAAAATGAAAACAAAATAGTCATAGCAATCAGGGTGGGGTTGCCAAGGAAATCAATTCAGAATGCAATGACCATAAGACTAGGATGAATTTAAGTTATTTGATTAAAACACTGAGTAAAACACATTTCCTTACACAATAGAGGTACATTAATGAAAACGCAAGAAAAATATTAATCTATGATTAAAAAATAAACGCATGTGTACCGTAGCCTAATGTGACAACTCTGAGTCATTGTCCCATGCATGCTCCTCCCAGATCCTACTTGTCGATCGATGTGACCTCACCGGTACCTCCCAGCCAACACCAGGGGTATTCTTCTTCCCCCTGAGGCCCCCGAGACACAAAGGGGCCACACACACTATACCAAAGAACAACTAGCACCCAGATCACCTCGGAAGGTCGAGCTACCACTCGTTACCCGAGATGGGTATCCCAACTCCCACAAAATAAGTTCAATCAAGACAAAAGTTCAGAAGTGTAAAGTTACGCATAAAGATGATCTCCACCCCCTCCTCCTCCATCCTTTTTATAGATTTTTATGTGATTTCTTTCCCAAATTCCCATTTAATTTTTTTTTCATTAATTTAATCAGAAAAAACCTCCCCCATACACATATCACCAATCCTCCTAGTTGCAGAAGAAATCAATTTCATTAATTATTTAATTATTTCCATTTCCCTCACCCACCAAAAAGAATTCCTAAAAACACTCCTTGGTGTCCCAATATTCCCTTACACATATTAAATGACTTACGCCTTTACTAAATTCCTAGTTGAGTTCATAATTAGAAAGTTCTTAAAGGCAAGATTCCTTACTAAGTTAGACATTCATCTTTTTCCTTATGTTTCCCTTTTTCTTTATGTTTCCCCTTTTTCCTTTAGTTTCATATGTCTTTTAAGTTTCCCTCTTTTCCCTTTTTAACTAAAACTCAAATTAGCAAGAGTAGAAAAACAACCATTTACCTAACTTTTTCTTTTTAATTAGAAATTAAATTAGCATATGTAGATAAAACAATCATTTCCCTTTTAAAATTTTAATCCCCCATTGTAATTTGATTTTAATAATTTAATTGAATTTCTTACAACCTTCTTGTTACATGTTTAATTATGATTATTATTTTTGGCCACATGTGTTACTTAGACCTAGATTTTAATTTCACTAGGTTGGGCGACATTTTTATTAGGGAAATTATTTTTAAATCTTACTTATCACATCATTCGTTTTAAGGTCGTCTAGGTTTATTCACTTACCAATTAAAAATGTGACGTTCTCTTTAGGACACACTAGGTGCTCCAAGGGTGCCACTTGCCTCTTTTTGTTTTCCTTGCACGACGTGCCCTTCAGGACGCACTACGTACTCCAAGGGTGCTTGTAACACTCCGGGTTTTGAAACCCCATTTTAAATAATGTATTGTTACAATGTTGAGAGGCCTGAGTGCCCAAACAATTATTAAAGGGCTAGTATGCCCAAGAAATGTAATGTTTTGATAATTATTAATAACAAACACATTGTTGGATACTAGACAGACAAGGACTACAGTTATAGGGGGCTATGATTCCACAAGAGAGGGGGATTGAGGGGATAACTGTTTATTCCTATGTTAATTACCCTTTTTACCTAAGGGAGGGGATCGGTTACGTGAGATTCTTGGGGAAGGCCAGGAGGTTCTTGATTCCCCACCAAAATACTTAAAACCATCCCTGGTCTGATTGTGGGGTTGGTCGTTGGCTCGTCCACTCCTTCACTCTGGCATTCATATAATTCTTTCCCTCATGCCCTTCCATCCACTCACTTACCCATTCATTGATCCACCCCCACCTGCGTCTTTTCTTGGAAAAGGGAAAGGAACTGTTGAGAATTAGCCACAAGATAATTGGTTGTAATGGGCGTTGGTGCAATCCATTCATGACCTAGGGCATGTATGTATGAGATGTGTTGCCATGTGCCCTATTTTTCTCAAAACTGTGAGTCCTGAGAGTTCCAGCATTAAGATTTTGGACTAGCTTTGCTAGAGGCCCTAGAAAAAGGAGAAGGACTGCTTGAGGGACTTTGTGGTAGAGAAGGGTGGAGTTTCATTCTCTTGGGCGGTACAGGCTGGGTAGAAGAGAGATGGGTACTTGGATTATTGTGGGTGCTGGGAAACCTATGAGATATTGAGATCTGACTTGTTTGGGAACCCAAGTACACTCTAGAACCATCCTTGTGGATTCATAGCCCTGGATCGGGGGTGACACTGATGTTGATATTTGGAGCAGTGGTGTCTATGGTTGGGTGGAACGTCCTTGGTCTGTAGCCAGTTGGTGTCACCTTTTTATAAAGATAAGTGTTCTCTGTTGTGATATTATTATTTGTGTATGAATGTATTCCACTATGTATTTTAATCATCATTTAACTAAATCTTAGATTATGCATGCTTGTTGGATATTGTTGTGCATGTCACTAAATCTTGTATCTTATGCATTCTTATTAATCAAAGAAGGTATCGGTAAGAGTACGAAGTACAAAGGTGGGCTTAAATATATCATGCCACGTCTTGTGGGTGGTTAGGTATATTACAAATTGGTATCAGATCTTCTGGTTGAAACACCAAGATGGTACGGGTCAGGTCTATTGGTCAGAGCCTTGGGGTAGAGATCGAATTCTGACCATGAAGTTGAAAAGATCAAGAGGAATGGCATTATAGAATCTACGTAGGAGATAGAATGTCAGAGACCCATTGTAAGGGGTTCAAAGGATCCTGACCATCCCTCTTGGAGTCTGGGAGCAATTGCCAATGTAGGATCAGGAGAGATCGGGGATCACTAGATTGGAGGATAGCTGAACAAGGGTCATCCGATGAAAAGGAAGTATGGGCTAAGGTCACAACCATCAAATCCCATTGGAGAGTGAGATCAACGAACATGAGGCATTTCAAGGAACCAAGCTGCATGAGAGATAATTTCCCAAGGCAGTCCCGTAATCTAAACCACGGTTTCAACAAGGGGTTACGTGTTAGCATCAGGATAATTAAGGGGCGAAAAGCGGGTTACTCCAAACTGACGATGCGTGCCACTGCAAATTGAAAGGAATGCATAGATGTGACATGTTAGTACTCGAGTGACAAACCTATGAATAAACGAAGTAGTTGGGGACCATCGATCCATAGGAGGAAACGTGTCAATCGATCGTGTGCTCTGGGTGAAAGCACTCTGGGAAAGAGTGAGTGAGGAAACTTTGAGGTTTGAGATTTTTGTAGCCCAGAGAGTCAAAGTGAATCTCAGTTGTCCAATCGAGGAGGACATTTTCCATAAATCAGCACACTTAGGGGAAAAGTGAAGGTTGAAAGTTGAGATTTCTAAAATCTAAAGACCCGAAGAAATCGTAGTCGTCGATCAATGGGAGACATGCATCACTAGATCGCGAGCTTTGGATAAAAACATTTCAGAAAAAGTTAAGGTTTGAGTTTTCTGAAGTCCAAAGGCCCAAGCCCGAAGGAATGGCAGTCATTGATCCTTGTAGCGGTAACTTCTGAAGTCCCGAAGTCTGGGGTTAATATGGGTCATCTGATAGGGGAGACACATGGTGGTAGTTTGGCATGTTCGAGAAATCGATGTTCATGAAAGTTCTAAGTGTGCTAGTGTGGAAACTCCCGAAGTCCCAAAGCCCAAAGAGATGAATGGGTGGGGCATGATGACATCACTAGGAGGTGATGTGGACCCCAGAATTTTTGAAGTGACATGCCTTGCGAACATCACTGGGGATGATTTGGACACACGGGATGTGCGCCACATGTCAGTAATTTTTTAGCATGAGGATGATTGAAATGTCAGCTAGAACGTGACACGTGTCACCCACCTGATTGGACCATGTGTTTGCTTACAATATTTCTCTACGTGGTGACGGATCATGGACTCCGGAGAAATTACTCCGAGAGTTGAAACTCCTAAAGCCCGGAGAGCCAGAGACCCGAAGTAAACGTTGATCGTCAGATCGTCCGTAGTAGACCTGAACCGTCAGATCAGGATAACAGGTGGCATGAAGCTGTAAATTCTAGGTAAGGACCCGAAGTAAATGGCGATCGTCGGATCATCTAAATTAATTCCCCATCATCCTATTAAAAATGATGCGTGGAATAATCCCGTGTATTTCGAGGGAAGTAAAATTTGAGACTTGAGAATTTTGAAGTCCGAAATTTCGAAACGACCACAACCTTCGATCTAGGAGAGGTAAATCAGAACTATTGGTTCCCAAGAGGTATATATTGGTCATCCATTTAGAAGAACTATCAAGATCGCAAGATTAACGATCACCTCTCATTGCGGGGACAGGAAGTTCTTGGGATTTACGAAGTCGAGGGCCAGCCGCAATCGAGACCACGGTTTTGGAAAAAGGACACGTGGTGGCTCGAGGTGAATTGCGGGGCGAAAAGTAGTTTCGTTTCAAACCACCTTTGAGCATGGCTGCAATCACGCGTCTATGTGAGGTCACCACCTAAGGTCACATCTAAGAAGAGGCCAAGAGAAAAGGAGCTAGCGCTAACTCTGATATTTCTGCATAGGCGAAGAAGAAGGTCTTAGGGGGCATCGGAGTTGCGCCTGAAACGCCGGAAGGGCCTGTGTTTAGATACAGAGTGAAACCATCAAGGTTTCGGAGAGAAAATTTGTCTCGGGATTGAAGACCCTTGACCAGGAGGCCATGCATCCTTAGGAGAGAAGGGGATCTGCATTAAGAACCAAAAGGAACTATAACATTGTTGACAATTTTTGTTTATTATATGCATAATTCTAACAAAATGGTCTCTTGCACATTTTTTATAATTAGGGGGCTTAATCACATCAAATAGAGATGCGTATTGAGGAAATGGAAGAAGGAGAGGGAGCCTCGATTCATGATAAGGAGGCCAAAGGATAGAATACCAAAGTTAGTAATGCAGAGACAGAGCCCAGTGGATGAAAGGGAAAAGGAGAACAATAACGTTAATAGAAATGGTAAGAAGACTGAAGATGGAAGTGAAGAACTACAAAGAAGACAACGAGATACTTATGAGAGAGAAAAGTCAAATAAATTCTCGAGTGTTGCAGAGCTTAAATCAATTGCAGAGACAAAGGAAGAAGGGATCAAACTCAAGACAAGAGGAAGAAGGCAAGTTCCATGAAAGAAGGTATGATCATTGAAGAGTTGGTTATTCCAAAAGTTCTAGAAGAGCTCATGGTCACCACTCACCTCCTTACTCGGAAAGAAAGTTTTATGCATCAGATGATCCTGTAAGCAGTCCAAAGGTGTCTCATGTCAGATAGAAAAGAAGGAAACAAGGGGTAGATAGTTTGCAAGGAGAGTTGAGGAATCTTAAGCCACCTTCCTTTGAGGGTGAAAGAGAAAGGGAAGACTATGTCGAATCATGGTTGCTTGGACTCCAGAGATATTTTCAGTTGCATAACTATTCATCAAATTTGGAAGCCAGGGTTTCCACCTACCATTTACATGGGAAAGTTGCAATGTGGTGGGACCAACTGAAGAAATTGGAGCACATTAATGAGATTAGGATCACTTGGAAGAAGTTCAAGAAGTGCTTCCATAAGGAGTACCTCTCATATCATTTCTATGACAAGAAAATGCAAGATTTCTTTGAACTCGGATTGGGAAACATGACTATAGAAGAATATGAGAAGAAGTTCTTGGGATTGTTAAAATATGTCAAGTTCATTGGTGATGAGAAGGTGAAAATACAAATATTTCTAAGTGGAATACCAGTCGTTTATAAAGAAAAGATCAATTATGATGAACCCAAGACCTTGATTGAGGCCATCAGGAAGGCTAAATACCTATATGAGAAAGGCCAGGGAAGAGAATCAGGGATGATTTTAAGGATGGAAATTTATTTTAAAATGTAGAAACCTTGGCGAATATTACTAATCCTTAATATGCCAATTATAAATGATTAGCGATATTTTTGTAAAAATATTCAAATTTCTAAGGATTTTATGTAGTTTGTATAAAATTTTGGCGATTTTTAAGATAAAATAATTTTATCCTGTAGAATTTCGGTGAATCATTTTTAAAATAACGAATATCATTTTTTGAAAAACCATGGAAAATTAGCCCATGAGTGAAATTTAGCCCCTAAAATCATCCCTGAAGAGAATCCCTACATAAATATTGGAAGGAAAAGAAAAATGCAAAGTTCGATCAGAGGAGGAAAGGATTCAAAACTCCCTTCAATAAGAATGAGCCTAATAGGAATCATCAAGATCAATATGTTAAGGGGGATTCCAAGAAGGAATATTCCTTGGGAAAAAGGGGAAGACCACCAATCCAATGTTGGGGATGCAAGGAAGATCACCTGTACAAGGATTTCCCACACAAAAAGGACAGAGTGAAGACTGTGCACAACATCCAAGAAGCTACAACAGTCGAAGATATGGGAAGAATCGATGCATCTTTAAATGATCGACAAGCAGAGTAACAGTCCAATATAATCGAGGTGGAAGGTAAGATCATAAATCAACTTGTTTCTATTTTGATTGATTCAGGAGAAATTCATTGCTACATTGATCCTAAGATAATGGATAGATTTCATTTGGAGAAAAATAAACTTGAAAAGCAAGTTTGGTTCAGTTATCCACTGGAACCAAAAGAAGAATCCATCATTAAGGCATTCTTCCATAAGTCTTAATGG
>WSFP011546112.1:0-11482 GCA_009831015.1 Picea engelmannii | reverse complement strand
CGAAAGATGGTTTATATATTAGCCACTCATCGAATTTGCAATGTTTTACAAAAATTTGTTGGCGTATGCCTCTGTGAGAGCTTGTTCGCTGTGTGTATTCGTGAGCTTGCGAGCGCAAATCTGTGTAATCGTGAGGTCGCGAGCGCAAATCTATGAGAGCTCGTTCCATGTGTGTATTCGTGAGGTCGCTGAGCGCATGGACGTGAGCGTCTGTGTTGTCGTTTGATGTGTGAGGTCGCCGGGAGGTCGCGAGCGCAGCAGACGTGAGGCGGAGGTTGCCGGGAGGTCACCGAGAGGTCGCGAGTGTAGCGGATTGATAAGTTTCGTGTATGTTTTAAATAGTTGATTTAAATGTAAAAATGTTTAATATGTTTAAAGAAGTTTCGTTTTTGGACTGTTTTAATTGTTTATTACCGTAGCTATTCTCACCCTATTCTAACCCTGGTCATCTAAAACCTATATCGAAGGTGTTCAAGTGTTGGTTCGTCACGCGCTTCTTTTTTAGGGAAGAGTTCGGACTTAACCTATATTTGTGTTTGAGCTTTTGGTACATGGTATCTCTTTGTAAGAAGTGACCTTTAGTACTAAGATTTGGTTTCTTCCGAGTAGCTAATACCTGTGGTTAATCACTTGTGATAGGACTCTTTTGTGTCAATTACTATTCTCATTTAAAGTTCTTGTATTTTACTTATGTACCTTGCCTTGTTTCAAAAACGCTACACAAAGTTAGATCATCACCTGTCGATGCTAAGAAAGATTGGATTGTGATAGCCGAGCAATTCGAGCTGTAAATTTTTAATCCTAGAATTTAATTCATTTACACATTATAAATTACAATAGTTAATGTTTTGGTAAGTGTCACAAGTGATCTCTCCTAATCAACTGTCACTTTTATTCTACAAACTTAAGTAAAAACTCTGGGCATAAATTCTTGACGGTATTTAAACAAGGGTTGTTTTCAGCTATTATAATGATCTTGACGGTATTTAAACAAGGGTCGTTATCAGATATTATAATGATGTTAAGTTGGAGTTGCCACGTCGACGATAGGTTAGCAGTGTTGCCAAATTATAGCCTCTTTTATTTGTTTAAATTGATGCTAATCCAAAGGAATTTCATAAACTGTGTCATTTGAGTTCTGACATATCATCCTAGTTAAGATTATGATAGAATTGAATGAAGTATGGACAACATCAAATAGTGAGTTTGAATCTTCAGGACGAGAAATTTAACTTTGCGAGTGTTATCAACTCATAGTTAACATAAGTAATAATTACACCTGGCGATTAAGCATAGAACCAAACTTATTTTGTCACTTGCCATACAGTTAGTGAAATGCTCAAGACCTCCTATATTCTTGCTCCACTCTAGCGTGAATTCCTATTTTTGATTGAATTGCTAACTTGATTTGCCTCCACTATTGTAACGCCCCTAATTTGATGAATGCTTAAAGATTACAATGTAAAATGAATTAAGGGAAATAATTATGGTTAACTGAGTAATAATTCAAACTACAGATCACATTTAATGACCTGGGAAGTAAAATTAAAAGATCAATGAAAAATGATATAAAATGGTGGCGTGTGCAGAGAGGGATAGCCATGGATCCCGAGAAGATAAAACAATAACTCATGACGAAGGACAGAGGATGGAGAGTGGTTGAGGAAGTAACTGCGTGAGTCGGAAGGGAGGAATAAGGGACGGGAAGAGGGGGATGTGCGCACCATTCGACGGGAGGGGGACGGAATGGATGATGTGGTCTGTGTCTTGCTGTGAGCAGCGATTTTCTGTGCACTGTGGTATTGGATGTGAGCCTGTGATATTTTGTGGACTATTGGCTTGCTGTGAGGAAGGAATAGAGTGTTCTGGACTGTGACTTTTGATCAGGGGAGGCACTGAGTTGCTGGAGTTTTTTGGCACGGAGGGCCAGGATATTCGTAGATATCCTGGAGCTAAGTAGATTTCCTAGTTGGCAGGGAGGACAGTAGTTTTGGGCAGTTATTTTCCTGTTTGTGGCAGGGTTGATCTGTGTAGCAGGGAGTAGAAAGGCAGCAGCAAAGCAAAGACGCAACATAAATTAGCATTAGATCCAGGTACTTGTTAAGTTGTGTATTTATTTCATACTATAAATAATTTAGTATTTATTGATAAATCCAAGTTACTGAAGGTGCTGTTATAAAAGTCAATATCATGTTATGAAGTTTTGTCTCAATTTACGTTCTTAAAATGTTTAGGAAACTTAATAATGTTTAGAATTATATGGGCATTACATATGGTATCAAAGTGTCTTAGTTCGAAATCTAGGCCTAAGGGCCGAAACCCGGAGTGTTAACTCCAGCCATGCTTAACCCGTAAGAGATACACGTTCAGTTTGATTAAATGGGACTGATACATGATACAGTGTAGTATCCAAGCTGTTAAGGACGAAAAAGAGAAGTCATAGCTTAATTTTATTTGAGCAATGTTGTTAATGAAGTTTCGGGTAGAATAAACACCTAAAACCGATGAAAATGTCGTGGGAAGCTTCTGTCAAAGGCTTGAAACTGGTAAGATCCAATAACTACAAAAATTATACAAAAAAAAAATGCAAAAGACATTTGCGAGACCTTGAATAGGCCTACTTTACCTTGAACTTACCTAAATGGAGAACTGTCGATGCGCAGGCTGAAAAAGAAAATTTAGCAGACTTATATTACGCAGGAACAGTAAAACTAGTTGCCTGTATTAGCCTCGATGATTGTAATAATGTAAAAATTTCAAGAACCATAGACCCATATAAAATTTCAACCATGCCAAGGAGAGCAATTTTAAAACCACGTAATGTTTCATGTAACTGATCATTATCCCATAGGAGAGCTGTCTATTACGCTCGAGAACGGATCTGCGCTGTCAGATCTCGGGCGAAATCCCGTCAGCCGTTAGATCTAGAAAATTTGTGTGGGGTTTAAGCCCTAGCGTGCATAGGAGGAGTCCTGGAAGAGTCATCGGGGTTTTGTTAAGTCTCAGAATCGAGGACTTGTAGTTCTCGAAATCCTGAGAACGGATCCTAGCCGTTGATCTCGGCAGGACATGTGTCAGCGTTCTGGGGAGGCGTCGAGATTTTACTCATCGGGAATTTCAGGAGTGTAGAGTCATTGT
The DNA here is from genome assembly GCA_009831015.1 of Picea engelmannii. Taxonomy (NCBI): domain Eukaryota; kingdom Viridiplantae; phylum Streptophyta; class Pinopsida; order Pinales; family Pinaceae; genus Picea; species Picea engelmannii. The sequence goes on along the minus strand of WSFP011546112.1, from coordinate 8,344 downwards.
ATTAGGAAATCGCGATCCACGATTTCTCGATGGAATCAGAGCCGTCCAAACAGAAAGAACACGTGTCAGTAGATCCCGCAGAGTCGAAGATCGACATATCGGGGTTTTCGGAGCCATAAAACTCTTGCACAAAGGAATCGCGATCCACGATTTCTCGACATTATCGGAGCCGTTCGATTTGAGGGACGCGTGTCGTAGATCCGGAGAAAGTCCGAAATCGGGAATCGGGAATCCCGTGGACTTAGGCACATAGGTATCGGAAATCCCGAAATAGCGAGAAGCAATCTGGACCGTCCATTGTGCGTGACACGTGGCGGAGGGTCCCGAAGAGTCGTGGATCGGGAAATTGGGGTTTTCATAGACAAAGAAACCTCATAGTTGGGAATCAGGACCCGCGATATCCCGACGATGACGTAAGCATTATGGGACCACTAGAGTCGAAAGGATGACAGGTGTCCGTCATCCGGGAAGAGTCAGGAAATCCATGGGAAAATCTCGATACAATCAGAGTCGTCCATCTATGGGACAGGTGGCAACCATCAACAACCCATCGGAAAATCAGGAATCGACGTATTGGGGATTTCATGGACACGAAACCTTTGCATTTCGAAACCGCGAAGTCCGAAACCTTGAAACAGCGAGGGGCGGTCAGGACCGTCCATCAACGAGGACACGTGGTGAGAGATCCCGGATAGTTCGGAGTTCGGGATATCGGGAGTTATGGAGTAGTGAAACACTAGTGCAACAAAATCGTGATTTACGATTTCTCGACACCATCATAACCGTTGATCCGAGGGACGCGTGTTCGAGGATCTGAAGGAGTCGGGATTTCGGCATTTCAGGTTTCCAGCATATGAAGGAATCACGACCGGAGAAGTCGCGAAATCCCAAAATGCGACGGGTCCCACAACCATAGCGTTTAAGTGAGGACAGGTGTCAGAAGGTCCAACCTTTCCAGGAGTTAACGACAGGTGGCATCGGAGATAGGGGATCGGGAATCCTAAGAACATGCGCTCGTTGACATCGCAAACGTCGAAACCTCGAATCCCAATAGGGTGATACGAGGCCACAGTCACGGAGGTAGGTCATATGGGCCAAGCACATAAGCAAAGGGGCTAACGAAGAAAATAACCCATCGGGAAAGTTAAGCACAAAATCCCAATAGGAAAATAAGTGGCCACGGTCTTGTGAACACGGTCATATAAACCAAGGTATAGTCATTAAGGGGCTGGCTCTTAGAAACTGAGCCCATCGCGAATTGGGAATTGGAGAGGTAAGGGGATCGTGACTGCGAAAAGTTTGAAACCCTGAACTCTGATACAGAGTCGAGGATAAGCCACGATAGGTGCAGAGACCGCGACAAGGGAAGATAAGGCTTGTGGATTGGGGCATTCGACAGTGAATTCCGGAGGAAATTCCAAGGAGCCTCTTAGGCTCAGTCGATGAAATTGAACGATCATGTATACCTATAAAACTATATATATATTTACACGTATAACTACATGCATATGCACAGACGAACAAATTTATAAAGATAAACGAAATAAATTGAAGGCGGAACACCAAAATCTGTACAGAGCTGGAATTACAAGAAATTATTTTGTTTCAAAAGAGGAAATCACCATTCATTACCATGAAGTAAGGAAGGTTTATGCAGATTCTTGACTCAATTAACTCAAGGAAGGTACTGAAACTGTGCACGACATGCGGACGAAATCGTATCTCTTACTGTAGCTGAGGGCGAGCTCCTCAAAGTGTATAGATAGGGGATTGATTCCCAATATTTCAAGGAGACTGGACTCCAGGTACTAGATCTTGTCAGTAGCCACATCAATGTACTCTGTTATTGTAAAACGAACTGAAGCATATATAGCAATACCCAACACTAGCAAGGTGCTCAGAACAATGGCAAGGATGTGAGCCATGGCACGGGGGATTCTGAAAACCTCTGGGCAGAGAAGAGGCAGGTCTGTGGTGGACAAAGACTGATGCGAGGAAAGTCCCAATGGATGATAATGTGAGACAGAGGAAGGACGCATATAGAGTTGAAAGGCTGACAGGTGGAGAATGACGAGGTTAGATATGAGGGAGCTTGAGGAAGCCAGACGAGCACGTGGAACCCATGCATGCTCGAACCCTTGGGTATACGCTCAATTATGTTATATATATATAATATAAAGTATTAGAAATAATATAAAATAAATTAAATAATTTAGTATAAATGATATATATATATATATATATATATATAATGAGGTCAAATTAGCTTAAATTTAAAGGATAATTTGAGTTAAATTAGTGTAACAATAATTAAAAAAAAAAAAAAATTATTTTATTGAGTGTAGGGTTAGTCTACCTTAAAGTTCGATGTTAACCAAGCTTAGATGCTTAATCCTAACCCAAACTCAGCCAATTCCCCTGATGGAGTAATGTCTGTTTACAGACAAGTAAGGAAAACTTACGCCTAACCCTGTTTCTAAGTTTAAGTAGCACCCATTTGAAACGTCCTTGAACTCACCCAGATAACTTTGGGGTGATGCAGGTTAAGTTATACAAGATGGCCAGGACTCGAAGGGGTCGAGGCAGGGGAGCGTCGTCACGGGCACCGCCGACGCCACCCACACCATCAACACCACCAGCACCACCACCACCATCGCCTGAACTAGCTCTCATACTGCGCTCGTTGGAGGCCATTAACGAGACTTTAAAGGGGCACCAACTAGCAGGGACTGAAGTGGAACCCCCACCACCTGGAATGGGTAATCCAAAAGCATCAAGGAACTCAAGGGGAGAATGTCCACCTGAAGACATCACGCGAGAATTGCAGAAGATCAAACTTTCGGAGTTTGCCGGAGGTTGCGCCAGTAAACGCACAGAAGCATGGTTGGAAGGCATGACAAGGTGTTTTGCCTTAAGGGACTATGTGTCCAACTTGAAGGAAAAGATTGCAATTTTCCAGTTAAGAGATAGCACTTTGAACTGGTGGGGCAACTTGGAAAGACAACTGCACCTTACCCCAGACACAGTATCATGGAAACTTTTCGAGGAGAGGTTCCGAAGGAAGTATCTACCAACTTACTACGAGGAGCAACAGGTAGGGGCATTTCATGCCTTAGTACAAGGAAACAAGACTGTGGAAGAATACGAGATCAGGTTTATGGAACTGGTCAAATACGTTTCATATATGGACAATGACCAGCGACAAGCAGAGCACTTCGTTTATGGATTGAACCTGAAAATAAGAGCTATGGTGTGGATGTGGAAAATGTCTTCAGTAGCGGAGGCAGTAGAAAGTGCGCGTTATGCGGAAGAACATATGAACTTAACAGGAGGTACAAGATCGACATTTCCACATCGCCCTGGATTCGTAGGAAAGACCCCGAGGACATTTCCTAGGGGAGGGGGCTCAAGGCCACCACCTTATGGTAACAAGTTCGTGCCAAGGACAATAGCTGCAGGGATTTCAATAGCAACTAGTGCAGCATCTCGTTCATCGCCAACGGTACAGATAGGTCCACGACCATCTCTAGGAACAACTAGTAGGGGCAGGGGTTCCAGAGGAAGGAACTCGTTTAGGAACGAGTCACATAACAGTGCACCGATTCAAACTCGTATTGCCTGTTGGAGATGCGAAGGACCCCATTACGAACGGGACTATCCAGAGTTACAATCAAGGTTTGTGCATAACGGAGGAAAGGCACCAATAGGGAGGTCAAGTGGCAACCATCAAATTTACGCAGCGGTTGATAACTGCTAGGCCGAACATCAATCCACCGTGGTGGAGTCGTCAGGTACGCTAAATCATATTAATGTTAAGATTTTGTTTGATTCTGGTGCGACAGATAGTTTCATTTCACCATCTGCATTAGAAAAGAGTGGGTTGGCAGCCTACGAGCATGATGACTTTAAACAAATCGAGATGGCTTCGAGGGAAAAACAAGTTGTAGGACCTAGTGTCGATAATTGTATAGTAGACCTAGGAGTGTGCACTACCAGGTTGAAGGTATACGTCACTACTCTTGGGGCATATGACTTAATCATTGGAATGGATTGGTTAGCAGCTCATCGAGCTTTGATAGACTGCTTCGCAAAGAAGGTGCTTTGTGTCAATTATAGAGATTTAGGGTGTACAGAGAAAAGTGTCATTACGCTTTATATCAACTATGAAGGTCAAGCGATGCTTGAGACAAGGGTGTCAACTGTATGTAGTGGAAGCAGTAGGTGAAAGGAAAGGACCCTCATTAGATCAGTATCTGGTATTTTCATAATTTCCAGATGTTTTTCCGGACGAGTTACCAGGGTTACCTCCTGAAAGGGAGCTTGATTTTACTATTGATCTTAAACTTGGTGCAGAACCAATATCCAAGACTCTGTATCGAATGAAAGCATCGGAACTTTGTGAATTGCAAATGCAGTTGAAGGAGTTACTAGACTTAGGGCTAGTAAGGCCCAGTGTTTCACCTTGGGGTGCACCGATAATTTTTGTAAAGAAGAAGGATGGATCCTTACGACTATGTATAGATTACAGGGACTTGAACTGTGCTACAGTGAAAAATAGGTACCCAATACCGCGAATAGATGACCTCTTCAATCAGATGAAAGGAGCAGCGGTATTCTCAAAGATCGATCTGCGATCTAGATATCATCAGTTAAGGATTAAGGACGGTGATATCCCAAAAACTGCCTTTTGCACTCGGTTTGGACATTACGAGTTTGTTGTAGTACCTTTCGGATTGACCAATGCGCCAGCAGTGTTCATGAGCCTCATGAACGACGTATTCCGGAAGTACTTAGATCAATTTGTACAAGTTTTTCTGGATGATATTCTCATCTATTCCAGGAATGAAAGAGAACATGAGGAGCACTTGCGAATAGTGTTATCTTGCCTTAGAAAGAACAAATTTTATGGAAAGCTGTCGAAGTGTTCCTTCTTCCAGAAAGAGATCCAGTACTTAGGCCATATCATTTCAGGAAAAGGAATCTCGGTGGACCCAGAAAAGGTAAAGGCCATTATGGAATGGCAGGTGCCGAAAAATGCACATGAGGTGAGAAGCTTCATGGGGCTAGCGGGTTATTATCGGAGATTTGTGGAAGGATTCTCAAAAATAGCGAAACCCATCACCACCTTGCAACACAAAGGGGTCAGGTACGAATGGACAAAAGAATGTGATAGCGCATTCATAGAGATTAAGAGGTTACTAACTAGTGCGCCAATTCTACGAGTGCCAGATATGGAAAAGGACTTCATGGTCTGCACGGATGCCTAGAAAAAAGGGTTGGGGGCCATGCTAATGCAGGACAGAGGAGTGATAGCTTATGCGTCAAGAAAGTTGAAGAAGCACAGAGAGTTATATGCGACTCATGATTTAGAGTTGGCAGCTGTAATGCTAGCTCTGAAACTTTGGAGGCACTATCTTGTGGGGCGATATTTCAAACTCAAAACGGACCATCAAAGCTTAAAACATCTCTTCACTCAAAGAGATCTGAATGCCAGGCAAAGGCGATGGAGTGAGTTTATGAGTGAGTATGATTTTGGTATTTCATATATAAAAGGGAAGGAAAATGTGGTCGCAGATGCCTTGAGTAGGAGACCACGTATCTTCTCCTTGGTAACCTTAAAGGTAAGTCTGAGGGAACATGTGTTGGCACCACTACAAGGAGATAGTTGGTATTTAAAGGTTATTTCAAACCTCCAGAGCGGGAGGCAATTAGACCCAAAGTATAAAGGATATAATCTAGAAACAGACGAGTTGTTAAGATATCGAGGAAGGATGTATATCCCGGAGAATGGGGATATTCGAAGCATCATACTGAAGGAAGCCCATAGATCACTTTATTGTGCGCACCCGGGCGTGAAGAAGATGTATGCTGAGATGAAGAAACTCTTCTTTTGGGTAGGCATGAAACGCGATGTAGTCCATTTCGTCGCCAGATGCCTAGAGTGTCAACAAGTGAAGGCCGATCACCATCACCCAGCATGCCTCCTACAACCACATGATGTTCCTATGTCCAAATGGGAAGTCATTTCTATGGATTTTGTCGTGGGGTTGCCACTCACATCTCATAGACACAATGCCATTCTTGTGATAGTGGATAAGTTAACCAAGAGCGCTCATTTCATTCCGGTTAGAGACACATACGATGTTACTGATGTGGCTCGAGTGTTCCTAAGTGAGGTTATCTGTTTGCATGAGATACCTAAGAAGATCATTTCAGATAGAGACTCCAGATTCACTTCTAGATTTTGGACAAGTTTACAGTCAGCATTGGGAACTCAATTGAACTTAAGCACAGCTTATCATCCTGAAACAGATGGGCAAACTGAGAGAGTAAATCAAGTTATGGAAGACATTCTTAGGATGTATGTAATGGATAATCAAACCCAGTGGGAAAAGTACCTACCTTTGGTAGAGTTTTCTTACAATAACAGTTATCATAGTTCCATCGGAATGCCACCACACGAATCTTTGTATGGGAGGCCATGCAGAACACCATTGAGTTGGGATATATTAGAAGACCGAGTAACGGTTGGGCCAGAATTGATTCAGGAAATGGAGGAATAGGTGATTCAGATCAGGCAGAGACTAAAGGAAGCATAGGATAGGCAGAAAAGCTATGCAGATACACACAGGGTCGACCAAAGTTATGAAGTGGGAGATCAGGTTTTCATTCATATCAGGCCTAATAAGAGTACCGTACAGTTCGGGAAGGGGACAAAGTTGTCACCTCGGTTTATAGGGCCATTTAGGGTCCAAGAGAAAGTTGGACCCATTGCCTATCGTCTCGTACTGCCACCCCACTTGCATAAAACTCATAATGTATTTCATGTATCTGTTTTACGTCATTATGTTGCTGATGAATCACATAAACCAAATTGGAAAGAATTGCAGGTATCGGACATGGGAACCCTCACGGTCGAACCATTACGCATATTGGACCGTAGAGTCCGACAGCTCAAAAACCATTTGGTAGACCAAGTTAAGGTCCAGTGGGACAAGTATAGTCCCGGATATGCTACTTGGGAGGACACCGAGACACTACGACGAGACTATCCATCACTATTTTGACCACCTCGAGAACGTGATTCTCGAAGGAGGGGTGTAGGTAACACCACCTTTTGACTTAGACGACCAAGATTACCTGAGGCCTATACACTTTATTTCCTAGTCACAGTGAAACTATTAAGTGATATATTTAAACTTTAAACTTATGAACAGTAATGAATGTTTAAGTGTTGTTGATGATGGTGCATGTAATGCGATCTATTATGTGAATGGAAATTTTATGAATGTTTAAATGCTAATGATGATGATGTATATGATGAGACATATTGTGAGAAAGAGAAATTGTTGAATGTTTAAATACCATTAGAATGATGTTGGATACGATGAAGTCTATTTTGGTAAATGATAATCTTGTGAAAGTGTAAAAGTATGAATTATGGGATATTGTGAAATCTAATTCAAATTGGAAAACTTTGATGTTAATGTATTGGTACGGGGATACCAAATTGAAATGATGAAAGTATGCAATTATATGATGATAATGCATAGAAAAATATGAGTTGTGTTGTAGACTAATCTGCAGGTTATGGGCTATGAAATAACCAAGTGATAATGATGATGAAAGTGGGTGTCAAGACCACTAACTGAGAAACATTATGGTATGAATAATGTATGTGAACCTTGTATGGATTTGGATACATCGCTATGATATGTGGACTAGTGCATGATTTTGGTACTAACACTGCCCAAAACCGAATAAACGATGACAAAACCTTCATCAACATGGTGCCCCTGTGTCTTCCATTGTAGGGTGTTGACCCTAGTTCTATTGGGAGGGGTGGAGGCATTTCCCACCGTGTATCCTCCATTGTAGGGTGTTTACCCTAGATCCGATTAGGAGGGGTGGAGGTATTTCCCACCGTGTATCCTCCGAAACCTGAAGTCTTGGGAGGACGGTGCTAGTTCACGCTCCCCAAGACGTGTGATGAGGACTGTCAGTTGCCTGCTAGGGAAGTTTGGTCGAGATAGTGACACTTCCACTTACGGGTTCTATTTGGAGTTAGGTCAGTATAGCTGACACTCCAAGATAGTCTAGCAGAGGACAGATAGGAATGGAGTTGGAGGAAGGATGAGTAGAATAGTTGAGACTTTATGGAGATCTGACATGTGGCGGAATATGATGAAGAAAAAAAAAATATGTATATATGAATATTCATTATGATGTAACTAAACCACAGTTGTTTAAAAGAAATTATTGAACCGGATAATTGTGATTAAAGAATTTCTCAAACAATTGATGATTGTTGTCTTTTATAAAAGACTAGTCTTGCTGACTGGAT
>WSFP011546105.1:0-11482 GCA_009831015.1 Picea engelmannii | reverse complement strand
TATCAATGACTCTAACTAAGTGTTTTTTTTTACAAGAAAGTGGAATATATATTAAGGAAGCAGTGGTGTGACCACTTTGAGAAAAACTACAAAATTCAGACATGCATCCTATGCATGAATTTCAAGATTACAAGTATGACTGCCCTGATATAAAGCAAATTCCCATGCCGTCCTAGTATCCAAAAATTGGCTACTAACAGGTCGAGAGCCTGCTTACAGTGTGTCTGCCTGAAGATCAGAAAGAGGCTAAAAACCCGCTTACATTGAATTTGCCAAAGAACCAAAAAAAGGCTAGTTTTAAAAGTGAAGAGTAGCATAATTAAACCTTCTGGTTCGGGTTGGAGGATTCTGCGCTCGGAGAAGCCTTCGTCCCTGCGTCAATCTGGCGGGTCGACCCCTGGTGGCTTGAAGCTCCAGTGTTTCGAGTCTTGCCTCCAATTCAACAATTTTTCCATTGGTCTGCTGCGTTGTATACGTGAGGGCTTCGACCGCTTCCTCTCTAAGCTGGATTAAATCTTCCTCGAGCATCTCGAATCTTCGGCCACCTTCCCCGTCCAGTCGGAGTAGAAAGCCTCTATGCGCGCTGAGAGTTCGCTTTAGCTTGCGAATTTTGAGTCCCAGAGAAGGAGGGGGGTTAGGGGGAGAGGCAGAATTGGAACTGGAAGCCATTGAGCGGGCTGGAGGATGAGCTGAGAGCAAATGTAGGGCGAGGGGCCAAGCAACACCAAACGAGCAAGACAGACAATCACTGCAGGGGTTACAAGCATCTGCCTCCCTTGATTTATCTTCATCTCGAGCGTGCGTCGCCATGGATCAGATGGGCCTCGCTCGAGCACTATGCAGGAGGGGGATGGGCTGAGTATAGAGCTGCATGATGGACGTGAGGGCAGGATCATGCGAGGAGGAGCGGGAAGACTCGAGCTGATGGGTGAAGTACCATCGCACGGGGGAGGAGACGGTCCGGTGTGACGGGGAGGAGTTGCCATGAGTCAGGGCACGAGGAGAATTCGAGTGCCACCTCCTCGAGATTTCCAGCTGGTCACCCGCCACGAGCCACTACGGGAGAGGGGCGAAGGACATGGTCCCATTGAGGGAGAGCCGATCCTTGCTCAAGGGAGTGGCTGCTTTTGCAGCCTGGTCTGCTTCTCCATTTAGTTGTCGGAGCACATGAAAAAATTCGATCTTTCGGAAAGATTTAGAGAGTTGTAGGATTTTCTTGAAGATTTGACGAAGTTTCATTTGATTTGGCAGCGAGTTGGTGACCATAGCTTGGATTAGAATTCGAGAGTCTCCTATCACCGTAATTTCATTGATAGCTAGCTTCCGGGCTTGGCCCAGTCCTTGCCATAGACTCAGAGTTTCTGCGGTGTTGTTGGTTTCTTCTCCTAATCCCCAGGAGTAGACTAGTTCTCGAAATTCATTGGGGTCATTGATAACCCCTCCCCCTCCTGTCGCCCCTCTAACTAAGTATGTTATTTGATGTTGTAGAGGCCATTTAGAGCCTCCTTGATTATGTATTTATGTTCTGATCTCTAGATATGTATTGCACTTGGTGTCGTTTTGATATATTCATGAGCATACTTTGGATATGTTGTCTCTAATTGTCTCTAATGCTTTGGAAACATGATTTAAAATCTTAAAAATATATTTTTTTCATTAAAATTTAAATATTTTATGTATTTTTTAAAAAACCAGTTCAACTGGTTCATTACCGGTTCCGGTTCCAGTTCAGGTTGGACCCTCGACCGGTTCCGGTGCCAGTTCCGATTTTTAAAACTATGGTCTCTACAAGAGTTGATACTTAATTCTTTATTTGATAGTTGGGGCCAAACCTCTTTATTGTTTACATAGTCCAATTGGGAGATTGCTTTTCTCTTCATTGCATTACCATTAAATGTTGCTTTTTCTTTGCAATAGTGGTCAGGGTTTTGTATTAAAAAATGTTGTGGTTGAACCATACAGCTAGAGATTACAAACTAGAGGGTAGGCCTTCTTACCCCTCATACTGCATGAAGACTGCATGTGTGATTTATGTTGCATGATTAAGAGGTTTGTAGGATGTATGATGGTTCCATCCCTCCTTGAGGTTTGATTATGGAGTTTTGGTGGAAGTTGCTTCAATTGTGCATCATGTTCTTTTCAGTTTGATGGAGGCATTTTTCATGGATCAGTGTTGGGGAGATCACCTAGTTGTGTTCTAGTCACTACTTTCACTTTGTTTTTGCATGATTAGTTCATCTTTTAGTTGGTAGTGCCCTCTAGCTAATTGTGTACTTGCCTAGTGTTTTCCTAGTGTCATTTATGTTTTGTCACGTTTCCATTAATGTACCTAGGTAATTTGTATATTTGATCACATCTTCACTTTTTACCTATGTATAATCCACATTACAATTGTATTTCATCACTTTACCTTTCCTAGAGGGTGCATGACACATTTTACTTGTAATTCCCCAAGTTTCATTTCATAATAACCCTTCATTTGTCATATTTCCACTTTTTCAGCATTTTAGTGTGTGAACACATCAAATTGATTTGGGATATTTCATTTGCTGATTAATTAATCACAAACCTTAGGATGAGTGCTACATTATTGGCCTATTAATGCTCATATGTTATAATCTTTCATTGAGGCCTCATTCCTTAAGTTTTATTTTAATTTGTCACTAGGGAATGCATCTTTATGTCTATGTGGTACAGACATGAGGGTAGCGCTCCCCCTTTGGCACACATGTTGAGGCATCCCACTAGAAAAATAATATTTAGTTGTTGCCTCCTTTTGCAAATGTGTTGGACCTAGTGTTAGCCTTGTTCACATGTGCCAACGTACTCTTTGACCATGTCACATATTTATCCCTTATCACACATGTTGAAGAGGTTGTTGAGTCTTGTACAATTACTTAGGGGTTAGTCATGCATGGGCCGTAGGGTTTTTGACCATGCATCTATCCCTCCACTCATCCACTCATCTATCCATCCACTCACACTCATTTATTTCATCCCTTAGCCCACTTTTCTAGGGCATTAAGTGGTGTGCTCCTCTAGGGGGTCCACTTGCATCTTTGAATGAGCTTGTTCACACCTTGTGAAATTAAAGTGACTAGTAAATTTATCCTCTTCTTGGAGGTCCACTTGCACATTTGTTGAGGAGATAAGGTGGCTCCATTGCATAGTTTTCTAGGGTGCACCTCTCTTAGGTGTTTTTTCATCATTATTGCATGGATATTTCTTGGAGAGTTCCCTCACCTCTTTGACTGGGCATTTATATTATTATATTTGGAGGTTGTTATGGAGGATTCTTCTAGAGGAGCACATTGCATCTTGGAGAGCCACACGTGTGCATTTACTTGGTCTTCATTCTATTTTTGGAGCTTCTTGGAGGGCACACTTGTATTTTGAAGATTATTTTATTTGTGGGGGATCTTATATGCAAGAAAGATAACTACCTTGGCACATTCTCCTAGGATGCACCTTCCTCTTAGAGTATTTTATTGTATTATTTGGCCAATGAGGTTGTTGAGGCACTCCTTCCAAGGGCACACCTCTTCATGAGCTTTGGCCAAAGAGGTTGTTGAGGCACTCCTTCCTAGGGGTGCACCTCTTCATGAGCTTATTTTATATTATTACTTGTTCAAAGGGGTTAGTTTGGAAAATGCCCTCATCATGAAACATGTACACTTGGCATTCATTCACTTATCTTGGAGAGCGTCCTCCCTCATAGACTTGGCATTTATATTTTTTTATCTTGAGGTGGTTATGGTTTAGATATCTCGAGGAGCACTTTGCACATGAAGAGGACAAGTGGCACTTTGCACATGAAAAGGACACGTGGCACTTTGCATGCACCTTTCAGGAGCTTGGAGCTCGAGGAAGATAACATGTGGCAACACATTTATTTGGTATCTTCTATTTAGTATTTGTATGGGCATTTTGGTCTTGGAGAGCCCACTTATGCATTTTTGTATTATATTTTAGTATTTTTTAGTATTTTCCTTGGAGAATAAAATGGATCTAATATGGAAAATACTATTTTATTGTAAAAGGAGTTGAGCTCAAATCTATATAAGGGTTTTCTTTCTCCCGCTTTTGTAAGGTTGGATTTGGGGCTAGACCCCTTGGAACTTAGTAGAACATTTGTTGGATGTAATTGGAGTATCAATGTAGTTCTTCAAGGGATGAGAAGATCTTCTAAAACTTAATGCCATCCTTTCTTGCTGAAGCTATCTTGACAGAAGCTTTTTGACTAATGAATTAGGTATTCCTTTTTTTTCTATTATGTTATCAATGGAATATCATTTATGAATGCATGTTTTCTCTACTCTTGGATGGATCCACATATATTCTATTTCGGATAATCATAATCTCAACAAGCATTGGATTTTATCTACTCTAGTAATATCCTTAGTTAAATCTCTGTAGTTTAGGATACCAAGGAGATGGACTATTGTAGCTTGTACTTTTCATCTTTAATAGTCATTTCTTTTCATTAGGATAGTCTCCCATAAGCCTTAATGTGACCCCATTTGCCCAATGAAAACACACTAGTCTCTAGTCAATTCATCCATTTTATTTCCCAAAACACATAAAACTGTATCGTTGGAATTGACTCTTCATTTCACCTTGCGATTCATTGCCTAAAATTCTAGCAATCCTAATCTAGGGAAGCCTCCCTTGTGTTGGAGGAGAGATGGGACAAAATGTGAAGAGGGTTGGTGAGGTGACATTGGCCTCCCTCTTTAGTTGCCCATAGGTTAGCAATGCTCTTTTGGACTTTAACTTTGAAGTGTTAGTTTGTGAGGTAAAATGACCGAAGGCCTTACCCCTAGGTCTTCCATTATAGAAGTTATATTCAAATATATTTAAAACATTTTCTCCAAAGGCATGTGGCCATCGGACCACATGTGTATTATTGAATATATTGTCCTAATATAAACACAAAATGACAATGCATTTGATAACATGAAATAAAATTAACTTAGACCAGAATGGGCATCAACATCAAGATCCACTTGTGTTGCTGAGTCGTCATGTTCCATAGCCGCAACAACAAAGGTGACAGAGTGGTCAAGTGAGGCTCCAACAACATGCATAGGTTCGGTAGCAACACAATCCATAGAGGTTTTAGGTAGATAATAGAGGACACAAAGACCATAGAAGTGTCCATTTTGCTAGGTTGGGAAGATGCCATGAATGCAGGAGGGAGATCAAGATGTGCTACTATGCACTATACCAGAGATTGGAAAGATGCATGTTTGAGGCCATCTCTACTTGCTTCCTCTGTAAAATTGCCATGGGGGCTTGAGATTCCTCTTCCCATTCTGTTAGGTTCAGAATACGCTCACCTGTGTTAATGTGACATTGATCCAGAATCTTATTATTTTCCTTTAGCTGGTGCTTGAATTGCTCTTTCCAATGGTTCCATTGCATGGTTGAATATGTCACGTTTCCATTTGTTTTTGCCATGTCTTTCTCACAATGCTTCAGTCCTTTTTGTAGGTCTTTCAGGTTGTAAAGGAGGCAACGACAATTTTGACAATGACAATGTGCCATGGATACACACACCCAATGGCGAGGGATATCTAGAAATACAATGCACGAAGCTAGTTGAGAGGCTAGGCTCTTCCCTGCGGGTGAATATTGCCGTCCACAACTTTTATTTCCTAAATTAAATCCCCAAACCACTAATTCATCTCACATGCAACATCTATCTCTGTCATCGTACCTTTCATAACTCTGTTGGGGTGAATGGAGTATGTAGTGAATGAATCCCTCTCATGATTCCTTCCTATTGTTCACATGGTGTGATGCATGTCGCTTGGAAGTTGGGAGGGCTCTCTCCTTAATGATATTCGTGGTGGGGGATATGTGGTGGTTCTTTGAATGCCCCCTCCTTTTTGCATAGCGTCCCTTCACTTAGGTGGACCCCTTCGTTTGTTTGCATGTCCGCCTCCATGATGAGGTTGTGAAAGACATGGTAGAACTCTATTATGTCAAATTCTTCTCCCACAGTGATCACTCAATGACAATCTCACAATTTGAAGATTGGATGGAGAGTTCAATAATGAAGGGTTCTTATGATGATCATGGAGTCACCCATCACTATGATTCTATGCACTTCTTTGTTAGCTAGAATAGTGAGGTCTTGCAGTACAACTAGAGCTTCTACTTTGTTATTCGTGGCAATTTGAAGTTCCCAAACATATTCAAGTTGTTTTCTTCCTTTAGGGTCATAGACTACCCTCCTCAGGCACCTGGTGTCCCCTATTAAACATTGCTTCATTATTGCTATTTGTTTATTGAATTGTATTGAAAGCTGCCCATCTTTATCTTCATTTGGGATTGTTTAAACGCCATAATAGTATACCACTTTGTGTAGACTAGTGCACCTATCCTTGAAGGATTCAAACCAGATACCTAATCAAGAAATAGTATTATATGTGGACAACTTAATCAATAAGATGAACGAAAGAAACAATCACAATGTCATTCATAGAATGCTGGAACTTTGTGAAAGCTCTTCATTCAACTTATGGGCTATGCAATTTTTACACTCAATGGGGGCCTCTTTATACAACGAGATGGATTTGATACAATATACAACAAGAATGTGTGCAATCATGATGATCACTTGATCAAGAAAGGCAAACTCTTTTGTACACAGAGGATCATGTAGGTGACAATTGGGAAACAACTATTCACTCAACTAATTAAGGGAGCTTCTTCATTACGTAGAGGATTATGTATGTGACAATGGGGCAACAACTATTCACTCAACTAATTAGGAATTTCTAGTGCAATCTCTTCATAATAATCATTGTGACTTAACTGTGGGCCATTCATACAAGTTCATCCTTTGAGGATGGCCCTCGCTTTGTGACTGAAATGTAGAGAATTAAAAATATGAATTCAGTTTACCAAATCTTCTAAATTTTTTTTGCGCAAAGTCTGAAACATGAATAATAATATTATCAGATTTCAACTACGGTCTACCTTGTAGCTCGAGAGTCCATCTGGCTCAAATTTGGGTTTCTTCCCATCATCTATGCAAGTGGGAATCTGAGTTGGAAGGTGATGCAAACCCCCACCCCGCCTAGGGGGCTCGCGCGACCTCCCGGTCTAGGATCTTCTTCTGAGGAGCTGAATTAGCTCTTAGATCCCTGTTGGATCTCCTCCAATGATCACATGCCCCTTTACTTTCCTCAGGTGCAGGTCCACACAAAACCCGCTAGGCGCTTACTCTAAGCCCCTTTTACCTTAGAATCGAGCCACATGCACTAGCCCCTTTTCTTCGGCGGAAATCTCATATGACCACGGGATAGAACCAAGCGCTTAACTAAAAGACGCTATTCGGAGCTCCGGGACATCAGGCTTCACGAACTTCTCCAAACACAACACTCCAATCTTCTGGAGTGGTTAATGGTCGAATTCGGTCATCACGTGACGCTGATCGACAACTGCGGGTCTTATCCTATCCTTCCACTTTTCTCCATAATTTCCAATGGTCAAATCTGACGGCTAGCGAGGATTCTCTCTCCTCCACGATCTACAGTTGATATTCTCTTCGAAACTCCGGACTTCGGTAGTTTTCGTGACTCCAATAGTCAAATCTCTTGGATTGCTGAACTGGCGAAGTCCTGAAGAGTTCAGGGATCAATGGTCCACACTTCACCCCTTGATCTACAACTGAGATCAAATCCGGGACTCCGGGCATCAAAAGTTTCTCGATTCCAACACACGCTACCTACCAGATAGCCAAATGCCGAACTGACATCGACAACTCACACTCCTCCCGCAGCCAACGACTGTGATTAACTCCGGGCTTTGGGGCTTCTTGCTCCAAACGACCACCAAACTCCCGAATTGTTGAACGCCGAAGGGCGAATATCTATGGCAAAGACTCTCCTTTGATCAACGACTAGGATTTTCTCTGGTGCTTCAGGGCTTTGGCCACTTTTCAACAGCGACCTCCAAAATATTCTAGATAGTCAAAGTGCTGAAGGGTTTAACAATCGACGACCCGCACTTCGTTTCACAATCTACGGTCGAGATCTATTCGGGACTTAGGGCTTCAAGGATTTATCCTCTTGGCAACACAAGGACCAAAATCTCCCGGAGTGTCGAATCTTTGAATGTGAGATCTACGATTCACATTCCACAATGGGATCTATGCTTAAGATCCACTCTGCTTTGGCCAAGACTTATGAGCTGAGAACTCCGATCGACGGTTCTCGTTCTCTTGCGCTCAGATCCAACAGCTGGGATCTGATCTCCTCTTCCATGCGCTCTCCTCTTGTCTAGGGTTGATCCAACGAAACAAATTTGTTTCCATAACCATCCAACGACTATTGTGGCTTTTTCTGCTCTGCAGCTTCGCTTTCCCTCCAACGAAGGAACTTTCTCAAAGTTTCAAAGGCTTGGCCTTTGATCTCTCCTTTGCAGGGTCAACTGCTTGGCCTCTGCTTGCGTTCTTCGAAACGCTACACCTCCTGAGCTTGGAACTTAAAGAAGTCACCTGCGCACCTCCTTGCGCTATCTCTCCTTTGAGCTTTCAACTCTTCGAACTACAAAGGGTTCAATCCTTTGTTTCTTCAGATGACTCCTTGTGCCCTCCTGGCACTTTGTGCTCTTCCTCTCGAGCGTTACCAGTTCTGGTGTGCCCACTTGGCACGCTCCTTCTGAACTCGTACTAAGTTCTTGCGCACTCCTTGCATTGGCTTCTTAGAGTTCTCACAACTCTGGTGTGCACTCCTTGCACAACCTTCCCCTGAGCTTTTACACTGCTCTGAGTGTAGGCGCACTCCTTGCGCTTGCTCTGTGCACTCCTTGCACTGGCTTTCCCTTGAGCTTTTACACTGCTCTGAGTGTAGGCGCACTCCTTGTGCTTGTCGCTCGCTCTGTGCACTCCGTGCACTATCCCTTCTGAGCTTATGATTGGTTCTGGTATGCCCACCTAGCACGCTCCTCACAGAACTCCCGGCTAAGTTCTCGTGCACTCCTTGCATTGGCTTCCCAGAGTTTTCCAACAACTCTGGTGTGCACTCCTTGCACAGCCTTCCCTTGAGCTTTTACATTACTCTGAGTGTAGGCACTCCTTGTGCTCACTCTGTGCACTCCTTGCACTGGCTTTCCCTTGAGCTTTTACACTGCTCTAAGTGTAGGCGCACTCCTTGCGCTCATGCTGTGCACTTCGTGCACTATCCCTTCTGAGCTTATGACTGGTTCTGGTGTGCCCACCTGGCACGCTCCTCACAGAACTCCTAACTGAGTTCTCGTGCACTCCTTGCGCTGGCTTCTCAAAGTTTTCCAACAACTCTGGTGTGCACTCCTTGCACTAGCCTTGAGAGCCCAGAACACTAAAAAATTCACACAGATAGGGAATTCTATCTATATCTGCAAAGGGAACATTTATACACTCATGCCATTCATAAACATGCACAATAAACATTCAGAAAACAAACACTCATTCACAGAGAACACACATAAAGATTCATATGCAGGGAAATCTACTTTTCTATTAAATCTGGATACTTTTTACAATGTTTACAAGACCGGACTGCAACTGAGTCTCAGTTCTTATCTCCTCTCCAGAATTTTCCTCTCTTGGTCTTCTCTTTCTTGCACTATTCTCTTATGATCTCAATACATTGGGCTTTTTTTTACAATACTTCCTCACCTACCTCATTAAATTACATTTAATTTACATCTAGTCTGAATCAGATCTAGATTCATCTACCTGTCAGCCATTAAAGGCGACTTACATGCAGCCTGTACAAATACAATGGGTCTACCCTCCTCGAGCCTCTACAACGTTAATTACATTAAATTTGAGATTTAAACTCAAAATGAGAAGGCTGGTGCTTCTCTCTCCTCGGGATCTGCTCCCTCCATGTGGGCTGCTGCGCTGGCTGCTGAGTAGGAATGATGCTCCTGCATCAGAAGGCCATTTAATTTTCAGACGCACAATAAATTATGAGATCTGCAGTCTCTATCATTGCTATTCATAGATTCTCGTGGCTCATTGAAGGCTTTTGCACAATATGAGAACCAAAGGTTTATTGCTCTGTTCCTTAGTGAACTGTGAGATGCATCATTTCTGGCAGAATACTGCCAGAGAAGGGTCTTCACATAATGCTAGTTCTGGATTCATTACACTCAGCTTCTAGATGGTTCCAGTCATAAGAGGCCTCATGACTAGATCTCCATTGCAATTTTAGTCAGACAACACAGAGTCCAGCACACACAACCATTGGTTAGCACTGGGGAGGAATCTCATCACTGATTTCTTGTGTCTTGGATGTTAGGAGAACTGCTGCCTGTTAAAAATTTTGGTTTAGGACTCCTTCCTTGGTGCCCTTTGGATCCTTGTCTATTTTGTTCTTCTTGGCTTCCCAGTGCTTGATTTGTATCACTTTAATAATTAAAACCCACTTTTCCTCGCTCTCTTTCTGCTTTTCCTAGCATTGTTTTTGCACTCCCTATGTACTCATTACTGTTTTTTTCCTCCTGCAATTCTTATGCTTGTTTTACTTACAGTCTATTTCCCTACTACTACTACTACTTTCAGATTGTATTTATTTTCTGTTCTCTACGAAAAGTAGGGTTTTTCTTCTTGTTCTAGTATTTTTTGGTTATGTATATCTTTTGTACTCTTGGGAGAAGACTTTCACACTCCCCCTATTTCCCAGTTTGGCAAGTTGTACTTTCCAGTACCATTGACCTAGTTTTGTGATCAGTGGACATTAATATAATTTCATTTCATTTCTTGTAGATGCTGAGTCCTATCAATCTTCAATAATTTTTGTACTGTTTACACTCCCATTGGCCAGCTTTGGCCACTACTGGACATAACAGTAAATTAATTAAATTAAAATTAAAATTCTCTTGTAGGTGGGATTTGCTGTTAAAAAAGGCTGGAACCAAGGGATAAAATTATTCTAAGATAATGAATTGAGATTTGTGTCTAGAAACAATAACTCTCAAGGCCTTTACAAAATTAGAGAGTATGTTGTTGAGCTGTCCTGTTGATCAACTAGAGTGACTAGATTTGAACTCAGCTCTGATACTGTAGAGATCACTAGTTAACTTTGCAAGATCCAACTCATATATTTGAACAAAAATGCTCAATGATCTCCAACTAGTTGATTGATACAGGATGTGATATTTGTAGAGTAAACAGGTTATGTAATATGTCCAAAAAACCAACATTTTCTCCATTTTGTTGGTTCGCAACAAAACACAATCCTGTTTTTGTGCACATGCGAGGGACATCACATAAAATAGGGCAATAGAGCCATGGCAAAAGCATCATGTTAAAAATGTGACTAGAAATTTGTCAGAAAACCATTGTAGTGGTGAGATGCAAGAGGGGTCTTCATTGTAAACCCCTTGGCAGAAAGAATGGGCTCAAGTTTGTAAGGAGGGTAAAATACTATGTTGCATGGGGACCTGTCCCCCCGAAAAAAACCTGCGTACCCGCTGTTCCCGC
>WSFP011546079.1:0-11483 GCA_009831015.1 Picea engelmannii | reverse complement strand
TTGCTCAAATAGAATGCCCTAAGAAAGTTATTTTCCCCTGTTTCCCTGAGAACGAAGGTGTTGTGAAGGTCAAGGGAAGGTTGGTACCGAGTAATCAAAGTGAGTTGACAGACCTATAATGAAACATATTACACAGATATCAGCCTTGATACAAACTGATTGCCCCCATCTTCGCGCTCTAAAAAGAAAATTATAAGACAAGTGGTGAAAGGAAATTCAAAAATGATTGCCCCCATCTATTCCAAGAGACGATGAAAGGAAATTCAGAAATGATTTCCCTCGTCTCAGCATTTAAATGCATAAATAAATTCCGAAGTGGTGAAAGGAAATTCAGTAAAAGGGGCCAGATAACTTCACCGGGGTACTGAACAGGCTCGCTGGCAGTGAAGCAATATCTGAGATATCTGTAAGGTTGTTATACATGAATATCACTCTACTTTGGTAACCAATTCTTTTTTAAAAACCTGATCTACATCCCAAGTTCAGATGGGCTTCCTAATTAAAAAAATATAATCTTCTTCTTTTGATGCAAGCTGATAGCCACAAGATCTATTGGGTCTCCTAGAACGGTTTTGATTTTCTTAAGGCAGACCTGATTTTAGTAATGGGAAAGGGAAAGTCGTGAAAGGGACTACGACTAAGTTTAAAAAGAGTATCTGAGTTTGAAAAGATTTTCAAGGAAAAAAACGAAGTCTCTTTCCCATTCGATACCCTGTTCTCAGGAACCTTTTTGATTGATTGAAGGTGTTGACTCCATTTACCCAATATCGGCATGTGGTCTACTGTTCTTCCCGTCTTACAAGAAAACGGGATCCCTAGTTGGAGCCTATGTTGGAGCCACCTTTGTTTTTCCTAGCCCGTCTCGGATTTCATGTCTTAATGATCGAAATCGAAAGATGGTTTTCGTATTTTCCACCTAAGGTTTCAAAATCTTTGAAGTCTTATCACGCAAGAAACGATAGTTATTGTACTCTCAAGGCAAGTTCTACTTTTCGGCAAAAAAAATTCCCCCTTTTGTTCTACCACAGGATTTCATATGTTGGATGTTATAGATCATGTAGTTCACAAGTCCCGAGCAACAAAACAGCGAAATCGCTTTAAAATTTTACTCAGGGAAGTAACGAGAGTAAAATTTTCCTAAATAACGATTAAACATCATCGGGTTTTCGCACCTTGGTGTTCACTAAATCCAAAAGTCTTATTGTCGTAACCCCGAGAGCTGAAACCATGAATTCCTTATGTTAGTAACCCGTGTCAAGGTTAAAGGTAAAGGATAATCCATGGTTAAGTTTTGTCGAAAATTCGCCACTCAACGTGTTCTCTTTTAAAAAACTACACTGTCTAAGCCTGAGTCGCGAAGTCACAATAAAGATATGAATATAATTAATTAAACAGTTAATCTGATTTTATCCTCCCTTTTAATTAAAACATATCATCGCGATCTCATGGTTTCACATCTTGGCATGCAAACTTCCTGGAAACTATACCTTCGAAGCTCCGAGTCGTGATATGGCGAATATAAGTAATTACATAATTAATTAAATGCCTAATCACAATTACGTTTTTATTAACCAAAGAAAATCATTGCAATTTCGGGTGTTAGAAGTTCAAAGCATTAAAGAAACAATTCTCGATACAACGAGTACCAAAAGATTAATTAACTTTAGTAAAACTGGATTAAATAATCTAAATCAGTATCTTCCGTGTTTTGATGCTTGCATAGTTTACGAAGCAGTCTGAATTCTTCCTTACGCCAACTGACATTTCAAACCGCCAAAATTTATGGCATTAATTAAGAATAAGGTGAATCGACAAATAAAGATCAAGTTTTTATTGATAAATTTATTTCTAAAACATGATTTGACAGATCTATTCTAAAAAGTACCGAGTTTTCGAATATATAGAGTTGTTATTCATTATAACAAGTTTATTTCTATATTACGCAAAGCACACTTTCTCAACGAGCTAACTTCTGTATGTATACATATTTTTATCGCAGAAGAGCTAAAGCAGGATCTCCCGTCATGGCCCCGCGAAAAACATCCAAAGCTAGCGTTGAGGTTTTGGGACAAGGTTCAGACAACATTGTTGATACTTCACCTCAAAGTGTCAACTCTATCCCAAACTGGTCATTCATTTCTGATGTTCTACAGGGTGAATCAGTGGATTATTCCGATGATTCCAGTGACAATGAAAAAGATGACATAACCACCAAATATAAGATCGTCATTCAATCGGGAATGCATAAAGTAGCGGCCAGGCCACGATTTCTCCCCTATTATGATATGGTCCAATGAGCATTAGACCATGTGGACATACCAATCAGAAACATCATGAATGAGCAGAAGGTCACCATCGGGCCTTTCAGACCTGAACATCTACAAGCTATGTACAAGTTTCCCACAGCGTCCGACCTTACATATGATGCCCAATTCTTGGAAGAGTTCAAATAGAAGGAATGTGTGTAGTATGAAAAGACTATGTCTAGCTTAATAAGAGATTGGGCTTCGCACCCTGCCAAGTTCAGGACAGACAGTCATGGTATATATTCAATAGCTTCCTTGGAACCATAGTTCAAGTATGTATCTATGATGACATGCAGATTATACGGGAGAGAGGACACCTCACATTTCTTTCTTCAATGGCTGCCTCTAATATATCGATTCGTTGAAGGTTGTTCCTTCGACTAGGAAAAAATGTTGTCTGATAGCTTGACCAGTCGGGTTAGAGAGTATCGGGCACAGAAAGAGAGCGGAAAGATTTCTTCATTTTTTCTATCTGCATACATTATGGATGCCGTGTGTTTCCTAACACCATTTCCCTTAATGAGTTGGAGTTGGACTCCAGTAGAGGACGAGCCCATCCACGTCTATCATTCAAAATTATGGGAAAACAAAGCGACATATTTCGTTTATGAAATCTTCAACTGGGTGATGGTATCGTTGCATGTCACTATTTTCGGCCACCCGCCACCCAGGATCTCAGACACTATAGTGAAGAATTTGAGTATCATAGCTGACTGGTATGTAGAGGTCGAATTCTCATATCTTAGAGTTTTCGGGACTTTTGTTCCCCCACATGCATTGTCTTTATTCATTCCCGACAAGATGTCTTGTCGTGAGGTTTCTAGACAAACAGTAACCGATGGTATAAGCAAGGAGCTTAAGGGATACTCAAAAAAGGTATGGCCACCTTTTCCTGTTCATTTAAATTCATATTATTTGTTAGATTTCGAGCATGCTAAAGTTGAGGCAACAGCCCTGGAAGACCTAAAGTTGTTCCTTATTGAATTCAAGAAGCACGGTCTGCAAAGGGTCGTGAGTAATCATTTGGCCAGTTGTGGACTCAAGAGATTTGAACATGAAAATTCTCTCTCGGATGACATTTTCCGAGGTGCAAGATCTTATGCCGACATTTTAGCTCGGATACAGACCTTGGCACATGTAGAGAGGGCCGATGTTCTGAAATTACGAGGTGAGCATCCGAGTACAGCAGAGGTGAAAAAAAAATATGCCGAAGGCTCCAAGGATGTGACTCCCGGTCAAGAAAAACACCAGGACGGGGCAGAGCAAACTAAGATTCTGAAAGAAGAGATAAATTATCCCAACCGACCAAAGAAGCATACTCCGGTTACTACTCCAGGACAATCAGCGAAGCAAATCGGAGATCCTATCACATCAGTTACTCCCTTGCAGTCAACTCAGGGAAATATTGACGCAGGGTGGATCTTAAATGAAGAATTAAGGCCTATAAGGGTGGAAGAGCTTCCTCCAAATGAGTTCTTATTCGATAAGAAGAGAAATACAGTGGTAAAGAGGGAATTCTATCAGGAAGGGGAAGCGACAGTCAAGAAATACAAAGTTATGATTGATGGGAAGGATAAGAAGAATGAACATTTTGCAATGGAAATATCTAGGACATTAGGGGCATATGCCACAGCGAACCAATTTCCAGTCGGGGTTTTGAAAAACCAGCTGAAACAAAAAAATCGCCTCATCAAAACCCTAGAAGTCAGACTAGCCACAGCAACAGAGGCTGCCAAAGACCAGGCGAGTGTAGGAATAGAGCAAGCCAGGTTGGCCGATAAAAGTGAGATAGAGTTGTTCAAGACTAAGCTCGAACAAGCACAGCTGGTGGTTCAGAATGGTCAGATGCAAGCGGGCTAGCAAAAAGATTTGATTGAACGGCTACAGGCTAGAGTGGAAATCGCTGAAAGTAAAGTGATAAATATTGGGATGTTCCAGTCCTAGGCGATGGAGATTCAGAGCAGAGTCTCTGCGGCCCAACGAAATTTACTCACCAAGGTAGAGGTGATTCGGGAAAACTGCTTGCTGGTTAATCAAATTTTGGAGAATTTATCTGCTAGAGAAGGAGAAGATGGAGCAGCATGGGTCGCCCTTCAAGAGGTTGTGATAGCTACAATCAACAGGGATTCAAGAAGTACTCCCAGGTTTACCATTTCGGAGTAGACCAGAGTAAACATTCTATTAAAAGAATGGGAACACAGCATCTCGGAAGGTAAGTTGGAAGCCAAGAAGGTAACGAAATCCTTAGAAGAGGCTTTTAGTTCTATAGATGGTAATCTGCTAGGCATTAATAGTGGAGGTAATGCCGAGACATTGATTCAAATGAATATGGGAAAAATCGCACTTGATTTAAATGAAAAAGAGGAAAGAGATTCAACCGAGATCTCACAAGTGACTATGGCAGACATAGTCCAAATAGATAAATGTATGATTAAACCAAGTGCGCAATTATGGGCTATCGACATCATAGATAGATAGATGGAAGACAGGCTGCCGCAATTAGCCCGAGATTGTTACTCTTTTGAAGCCAATTGTCAAGCAGAACCATCAAGACTGATATTTTATCTGGTTGAAATATGTGTCACCTATACTGAGCACATGCGACGACAAGCTTCTGGCACCAAATAAAGACAGAGAAGAAGAAATGGAGCGATTGCTCTCCTCCCTATCATAACTGAAAAATTTGCAATGATTGAGATTCCATCTTATTGTAAAACTGTATAAATATACCATAGAAAGAAAGAAAAGAGGTTGGACCTTTTTGTGTCAATTGTAACAAAGGTTTTACATTTTGAGAGTTAATATAAAGAAAATCTGAAGATTCTCAATTTTGTCACGACTGTGTTATGAGTTTGTTTTCTTATATCTCATATTTCATTTCATTTCATATTCATATCTGATGAATGCTTTGCTATAATTTAGTGCAACCTCTACTATAGTGAATGAATTTTGGTTTTCTATATTGTTTACTATTTTTCCTCTGTACCAGCTATCAGCGGGTATAAGACTAGTCAACACTTTCAGAATTCTACATATATTTTATGCTTCATCAGGTTATTTCTTCACATTTTTCTTCTTTTGTTTATACGTGAGATTCTGCCTTGATAGGAGCCTTACTCGATAGATATCTAAATGTTTTCTCCCACCTCATACATTTTATTAAAATATAACCCAGTTACGGGAAAGAGCCTTTGATTTGCACCCCATTTTTATTCCTGAAACCGTAAACTCTCTTTCATACGACCGAATTGAGACAAAACTTAAATTCCCCCTGAAGTTTTCTTACTTTACTGTTCCTCCCTGACTGTTCCTGTACCAACACAGCCCAATATCGAACCCAAATTATCAAATCAAATGCATATTTCCTTAAACCTTTTCGATGCCATTCTTAAAACAGCCACTACCCGAGTTGAACTCGAACGTTCATGGGCAGCGATTGAACAAGATATAAACATCTAGGAACAGTTGGAAGCTAGAAAATGCCAACACATAAATCTTCCCTAGTTTCCCTTGCCGAAGGTTGACGTTTCCCTCTTCTCTACCCTTTACCCACTTTCGGATTCCTAGACACTATACTTCTAAGCCTTAGGTACAAACTCTGGAACAACATTCCTGATGTGATAGGATCGAAAAACCTGAACCATCATTGATGATGCTGCATAGGCTTGTCGACATGAACATGTGAACCTTTCGAGGAACTTGTACACATTCCTGATTGGAATGCACATGCATTCCTTTTGGGCCCCATAAAAGGGTCATGATGCATTTTTTGGCCCAAAGTGTTTTTAAAAATTTAAACGAATTAAATGAAGGAATTTTTCTCACCAAGTGTCCACAAGATGCTGATGTTGTTTAAGAGGTAAGACATGTATTTCTTTGCATTTTTTTTCTTTTTTTTTTTAATATCCTAAATTATTTAAATGCATGTTTTTTGTAATTTTTTAAGTCAAATAAAAAAACCAACCTAATTTTTATAAACTCCCTTATTAAATTGAAACATAATCATTAATATGGAACCTTGATCAAACCAAAACGTGAAATAACCACAGGAAGGCACATAAAACTCCAACCCACAACCAAGAAACATAAACAAATAAAGTGATGAAGGTTTGATGTCTTTGAGATCAATTGTCCAAGACTTAACGATTATGAGATATCCTAATCGATTATCATCAGCCACTTCATTAGATGTTATCGTGTCATCCATTTCAAGTTCTCAACTAAAATTAAATAGTATTATTGAATACATGGATAGGATGTTTGACTATTATAATATCGATATCGATAAAACCATGGCAGAGACTTCAACATTACAAAACAAGAATTGATGTCATTGTTTATTGATCCTAGAACCAGATTGCAACCACCAGTCAACAAGATACATATTTGTGTGGATTGGTTCATCCACCAAATATTTAGGGATAAATGGATGAATATATGGTTTATGGTGTTCGACAATCCTCCGTACGATAACAAGGAGTTTCCTCTATATTTACTTAGAAAATTATGGGCAAAGTTTATTTTAGTTCATCAGGCCAACTACTTTGACATCGGTGAATTGCATGGGGTGGGTATTGGGTTTGCACAAAGAGAGAGAATACTAAGAATGAACCTATGTTAAGCCTTCGTCCTCCTAGGTGAAGGCCTAATGCCCCTACTCAACATCATCCCAACTCATAAAGAATCCAATATACATAGTTATCTATATCAACGTTGACTCAGATCTTGGTGAAACATGGGCGTTTTGTAGCAATATTTTAGTAAAAGCTGCCTACTAGTGACATTGGTAGAGGTGCTTCACCTTCAACCCTTGAAAAAAAGTGCACCCTGGAGATGGCACATGGAGACAATAGTCATTTATGTGAGCCTCATAGATGCTCAAGTTGTGGGAATATTTGTTATGGGCCAATGGAGGCCAATTGAAATAAGAGTTTCATGGAGGAGGTTGGTATCCTACCAATATCTATGTTCTTCATGATTACACACACATAGACAGTGTTTTGTGTATTTATTTTTGTATCTTATTATATAATATTTTCCAATTTCTACGCTCCTATAGAAAACCCTCTATGCTAGTAGATGCATCAATGTAAATTTCCACCATTGATGCAACAATAGAGCTAGCATGTTCATTTGGTGTGTCACATACATAGGTATGCACCACCTTTGATAAATTCACCAGAGTGATTTATGTATGAATCCTCAAATATAATGTTCTTATGTTTCTATAGGTTGTGGTACCATACAATGAGAATCTGTGTCCATATATGATGAAAACATCACCACCTTCATAGGTATCATCTATTGAGTTAAATATTTATTAAATGTGAAATTTGTTAAAAAAAAAAAAAAATGAATTTTACATTTTGGAACTAATAAAAATATTATAAATATGTATGCATGTTGTTCAACCATTATTGGCTCATCTATGCTACCATTTTTTCATTCACCGCCACTACCTACATTTCATCGATCATTTTTCCTAGCTACAGAGCTAGTCAAGTTCTTGGCCATCTTGCCTCGACTCTTGGGATACCTCTTTCCATCCCAAGGGTTTTACCATCCCTCATACAACCTGTGGGGGTTTAGTGCCACTCCACCCCACCATCTTTCACACACCATCCATCCACAATGGTTTCATCCACAGACCACTCACCCCCACCACCTTTTCCATCTATGCCATCCACTGAGGTTGTTACAATAGATGTTTCCTCAGAGAAGAATGTACAACAGAGCACTACACCTACTAGAGGCTCTCCACCATTGACCATGTTATTCACAGTGACATCATTTGTTTATGACAATTTTTTATGTGTCATGATTGGAATTGATTTTACACATATTTTTTTTAATTTCATGCTTTGATCCTTGTAACTGACACAAGGTGGCATCACTAAGAGATTAGGGTCACAGAAGAGGGTAGCACACTTGCGATTGTTATTATCATCTTTAGTGAGTTGTCGCTGGTTGAGTTATAAATTATCATCTTTTAAGTTTATTAATTCATTGTGGAAAAAAACTTATAAGAATTTTGTTTCTTTGTCCAGTCTCTGTAGTGACGAACCATGCTTGGGTGCAAAACCACTAGAGGTGCTTCTTCAAGAGAAGAAAGATTTTTTTCTAGGATTTCCCTGATCGTTGTGAGGGTGGAAGTGGTTGATGAGTGACCAATGAGTTCCATTTTGTATCTAAGGCACCATATGGAACTTTTCCATGTTTGGGCACTTCCCACTATTTTGTATATTGAGAACGATGTGCCATTTTGTAAAAGATGTACAGTTGAGATGATGTTGAATATATATATATATATATATATATTCCATGTGATTTTTTTTATGAATTGCAATGTGTGTTTATTTGATGTTGATGAATGTAGGGTCCTTAACTAGATTTGGGTAAACATGGGTCTCCTTTTTTTTCTAGTTATAGTCATGTGGAATATATGGCATAGATATCATTGATATTATAAACCATTATTTATCCCTTATTATATCACTTAAACCACTTGAAACAATATCTTGTTAAATTCATGATTAGAGATATAAAACTTAGGTATATGCACATGCCCAAATTATTAAAATCATATCATACAAACAAAACATAGATATAAGTGAGACTTGCTAGAACTCAATGAACTTGTAAACATTTGAAAGAAAATTTTAAGGGATACATTTTTCCATTTGGATATTTTTCCACTTAAAATATATTAAGGAGAAAACACTATTCACCAATTTCCATTTTCTCCAAAAGTGTTTTGACCAAAGTTTTATAGGAAAATATTATTTTATTTTAAAAATAGGAAATTTGAAAAAATGTATGTCAAATCCATATAAATTTGAATATCTTTTACCAAAAGTACATGAAACATTAATGGTAATCATTTTAGTAATTATTAAGATTCATTAAGGTTTCAACAATTATAAGAGAATCATGGATCCAAAAAATTACCATGATTAAAATGGAGGAAATCAATGAACATTAATACAACTAATTTTGTGTCATGTCTTAGGTCCAAATTGTGCATCTTTCATAGTGTTTATTTTATAACACTCTTGAATTTATTTTTTGGGATGGTTTTAGAGTCATTACTGGAGTAACTGTTAATGCCAAAAAATTGTTTCAACCATAACACACTAATGGAAACCTATATGTACGAATTTTCATCTTAATTTGGCTATAATAATGTTGAAATGTACATCCAACCAAATTTATTATACATTACATAAGAAAAAAAAAAATCCTTTTTCCATTTTCCTCTTAATCGTGTCCTATTTCAAAATCACACTACATTGGGTCTTCTGACAAATAATTGAACTTTTCTTGTCTTTCCTTGTATTGCATTTCTTTGTCTTTCCTCGTCCTTCCTTTTTGTTTCTTGACTTGTATTTCCTTGAATTCTCTTTCCTTTCCTTTCCTTGCCTTTCCTTGCCTTCCCTCACCATGTACTTCCTTGAATAACTTTGTATTTCATTTCCTTTACATGCCATTCCTTTCCTTGACATGTCTTTCCTTTCCTTTCCATGCCATGCCTTTCCTTTCCATGTCCTACCTTTCCTCATGTTTCCTTTCCTTCTCTTTTCTTGCCATTTATCTCCTTTCCTTGCCTTTCCTTTTCTTTCATTTTCCGTTGTTTTCCATACCTTTCCATGTATTCCCTTGTCATGTATTTCCATGTCTTTCCTTTCCTTTCCTTGCCATGTCTTTCCTTTTCAAGCCTTTCTTTGTCTTACCTTGTCTTTCCTTATGATGTATTTTCATTCCATGCCTTTCCTTGCCATGTATTTTCTTTCCATTCCTTGCCATGTATTTCCATGCCTTTCCTTTCCTTTATTTTCCTTGTCTTCTCTTTCCATTCCATCTATTTCATTTATTTTCATTTCCTTGTCTTGAAATGCCTTTCCTTGCCTCACCTTGCCTTTCTATGTCTTTCCTTGCCTTGCCTTGTCTTATGTTTCCTTTCCTTTCCTTTCTTTTCCTTTCATTCGATTTCCTTGACTTGAATTCCAACTTGTCATGTTTTTACTTGCCATGTATTTCCATTCCTTGCCCTGGCTTGTCTTGCGTCTTGCTATGTCTTTCTTTTTTCTCCCTTTCCTTGTCTTTCCTTGCAATGTATTTCCAGTCCATTCCTTTCCTTTCCAATTCTAGCCTTGCCATGTATTTCCTTTCTTTTACATGTATTTCCTTTTCATGTTGGTCATCCCCCTCCACCATTAGAAATAGGAGAACCCTTAGTCAACTTCTTTTCCGTGACTAGTTTCGGTAGACTTGATACTTCCAATTTTTATTCTCATATTAAACAACAAAGAGTATTTGTTATGTTGATATTGAAAGTACACTAAGAATTCAACAAAGTTACCGACTTAATGAGAACCATGACCTCAAAATGAGATCTCTATCCCTTAAAACCCACATTTTTTCATAGAAAACATGGAAATCAACTCCCAAATAAAAAAGTGGTGCTACCCGTAGCACCATTTTTTTTAAAGAGGTCAAAATTACAACATTTTTCAACCATGGCCTTTGAAACTCATACAGTAGCTCAAAAAATCCTTAAAATCAACACCCAAATCAAAACATGGTGCTACTGGTTGCACCATCTTTTCGAACCAGGTTAAAATTACAACTTTTTTCAAGCATAGCCTTAAAAAATCAAATAGTTGCTCAGAAAAACCTTAAAATCAACACTTAATAAAAAAGTGTCACTACCTGATTGAAATTGTGACCTTGACAACAAATCCTTATGCAAATAAAACACTCAAAATTGGATCTTAAATGGTCACTTGAAAATTTATTTACTAACTTTTTTTTTTTCATTTACATTAAAAAAATAAAGGGAAATTAGAAAAACTTCACATTTTTTTTGAAATGAAGAAAAAAAGACACTAAAAATATATATTCAAAACTCAAATTAAAAAAATAAAAAATAAAAAACATTTAAAAGATAGGAAAAAAATAAAATAAAAGGAAATGAAAAAAAACATTAAAATTTTAGTGGAAAACTATATATATATATATATATATATATATATATATATAATCGAAGGGTCGCAGTGATGATGTCAAGAATCGCCTGAACCCCTGCATGGGCTAGGCCCAGGTCTCATGGCCACCATGGGACTTGAGCGAGACCCACACCAGGGATTTGGGTGATTCCCAACATCTCCCATGCCCTAT
>ML902643.1:0-11483 GCA_009831015.1 Picea engelmannii | reverse complement strand
GAATGTGTCTATATTCAATGTAATCGAACATTCGTTCAAGGCGGCGAACTTGTAGGTGGAGACGTAGCAGGATAGGACTACGGATAGCGTAGATACGGTTGAGTTGATAGACCACGAGTTGGGAGTCTAAGTAGACAATGATACGAGAGATACCTAGGGAGGAGGCTTGGGTCAACAGTCTGATGACAGCATGATATTCTGCCATGTTGTTGGTTGTTGGTCTTAAGCAGATCCCTCCTGAACTCACCACCTCGTCAAATTGGTTAATAACCCATGCTGCTGAAGCAATGTTCCAGGTATGTCGACTAGCGCCATCCGCAAACCCAAAAAAGATAGGAAAGGAAGACGTCATATGCGCATGAAAACACTAGCACAGTCATGAGTGGCAACGGTAAAGACTCGAGCACGCAAAAGAAATAGACACACCAAACTAAAATACAATAATGTACAAAGTACAGATGCTAGGTGATCTAGGCATAGTACTTTTTAAGTTAAAGCCCATTTCAGGGCTCTCCCAGGGAAATTCCATCATGATCAACTAATTCGTAGGCACCTCTATGTAGAACACGCTTCACGATGTAAGGACCGTGCCATAGAGGTTCTAACTTTTCTGTCCCCAATTTATCGTGAGCTTGGTCATAAACAAGGACTAAGTCTCCTTCTGCAAAAGTCCGAGGGTGGACGGATTTGTCGTATTGACTCTTAATTCATTTCTGATGTGCCTCATTAGCGAGAGAAGCATCATGACGTGTTTCGTCCAGCTTGGATAGATATAAGAATCGTTCTTCTTCAGCAGAAGTATGGGGCAGGAGTTCTACTTTTAGTTTGAGTGATGGAATCTCACACTCGATTGGTAGAACAGCTTCAATGCCATATACCAACTGGAAAGGAGTGAATCCAGTTGAGGTTTTTACCGACGTGCGATAAGCCCAGAGAGCGGAGAAAATTTGTAAGTGCCACGATGTCTTGTTTTCCCCTACCATGTGTTGGATCATGGTTTTTAGGACTTTGTTGATGGCCTCAACTTGTCCGTTAGCCTGAGGGTAGTAAGGGGATGAGTTTTCATGGCGAAAACTCAATTTGACATGTAACTCGCTCATCATCTAGTTCTTGAAATGTGCACCATGATCATTGAAAATGGCACATGGTACACCAAAACGAGTTATGATATGGTTGAAAATAAACAAAGCTACAGTACAACCATCGTTCAGGAAGGTAGGCATAGCCTCAGCCCATTTGGTGAAGTAGTCGATGGCGACGATGATGTAACTGTGCCCCCCAGCTGAGGTAGGCTTACACTGCATGAAATCGATACCCCACTTGGCAAAGGGTCCGATGGTGATAATGGGGTGCACCGCAGTAGGGTGGGTGTGTGCCTTCTTGTTAAATATTTGGTAGGGTAGGCATTTTTTGATGACCTCGATGCAATCTTTGAAAATCGAGGGCCAAAAGTAGCCGGCACATAG
This sequence comes from Picea engelmannii, assembly GCA_009831015.1. Taxonomy (NCBI): domain Eukaryota; kingdom Viridiplantae; phylum Streptophyta; class Pinopsida; order Pinales; family Pinaceae; genus Picea; species Picea engelmannii. The sequence continues at coordinate 10,017 of ML902643.1, read as the reverse complement.
GATTTTTTGGGCTGTGGCCATCCTAGAAAGGTGACCGCCACAGGCACCAAGGTGACAATCATTCAAAATGCGTTCAACCTCCTCATGAATCAGACATCATCAAAGGATGGTTTCAATACCGTGGCAATACAAGGTGTCGCCAATGATGAGCTAACGACGAGAGTGGTGACGAGTGCATCGACGCTCTTCGCGAGAAATGTTGGGCTGAAAACGTTGGGTTTGAAGGTAGAGGAGAATGTCTCCATACCAAGGATCGGAAGTGTTGATGAGGAAGAGAGATTCATCGGGGAGAGAATCTCTAGGTTCAATGTTTTCATCGGCACGAGGGAGAGCACAGATAATCTTTGCAAACACCAGGGATTTTTTGGCTTTGGCCTTCGTAAACTCAAGATCGAATTCTTGAAGAATAACGATCCATTTAGAATATTTTCCCCCAAGTACTTGACGTGTCAAGACGTGGTACATGGGGTTGGAGTCTACGATCACCGTGGTGGTGCGTAATAAGGTGTAATGGTGGAATCTCTGGACAGCGATGACGGCTGCCAGAGCCAGTTTCTCAACATGTGAATATCGGAGCTCGAGTCCAGATAGACTCTTGCTCAGGTAATAAATGACATGTTCTTTGTCATTGGGGTCTTCTTGAACTAACACCATCGCAATAGTGGAAGTGGAGGCGGCCAAGTAAAGGATATAGTCCTTTGTATACTCTGGAGGGTGTAACAAGGGAGCGTGGGTCAAGGCGTGCTTGAGAGCATTAAATGACCATTGGGTATTATCATCCCAGATGAAAGGGGTGTTTTTCTGCAGTAACCGCATAAACCCTTTAGTTATCTCGGCATAGTTGCAGATGAAACAGCGAAGGAAGTTTGCATTGACTTGCAAACTTTGAAGTTGGGTTAAATTGGTAGGTGGGGGTAAGGCTAGAATGGCCTTAATCTTTAAGGGATCCACCCTGATCCCATATTTGGAGACAATGAAACTGAGGAGTCGACCAGATTCGACAACAAAAATGCACTTGTGTGGGTTCAAGCGAATACAGTAGAACCAACATCGAAGAAAAATCGCCCGCAAGTGATCGATGTGATCGGATCGATTGGATGAATGGGCAGGTAAATCGTTGAGGTAAGGCTCTGTGATATGCTTGATATCGTGGAAAGCGTACTACATGGCCCGCTGGAAAGTGGCACCAGCATTTTTTAGGCCAAATGGTAACTTGCGATAGGCGAAATTTCCCCATGGGCAGATAAAGGTTGTCTTATGTTGATCAGCAGGTAAGATTTCAATCTGGTTATACCCAGAAAAGCCATCCATGAAAGAGAATATTACGCTTCCTACGCAATTATCGATGATTTGGTCGATGAAGGGTGTAGGGTAGTTGTCCTTGGGACAAGCTTTGTTGAGATCTCGATAATCAACACAAACACAAATGGTCCCTTGTTTTTTGGCAACCAGAACGAGGTTGGAGACCCATTCTTTCAAAGGGACGGGGTAGATAAAGCCAAATTTGAGAAGTTTTTCAACTTCTGCCTTTATAGCTGCGATTTTTATGGGATGAACCGGGCGAAGTTTTTGTCGAACAGGTTTCGCGTCAGGATAAGTTCTGATTTCGTGCACGACGATTGAAGGGTCGATCCCTAGCATTTCCTCGTAGCTCCAAGCAAAGACATCGCGGAATTATTTAAACAAAGCGGTGTAAGAGGCCACTTCCTCGGGTGTGCAATTAGCACCAAGGTTAATGTTTTCCACGACACCTTCTTTGATCGAAATGTCAATAACGATCATAGTAGAGATGTTACCCATGTTCCCCTCAGAGAGAGTATCTTGTGTGAGGATAGGATATTGCAGAGCATCGGTAACATTGAGAGGGAAGACAGAGCGTATGTCTTGGCGAATTTCTTCCAAAGGCGGAAGAAAAGAGGATCTATGATGGTTATCATCACAAGGCAGATCATCAATGCTAAGCATTTCCATAATAGATTCGTCAGAAGGAAAAATTTGGGAAATGTAATCAACAGCAGACGACAGGGAATCCAACCAAGAGGGCACCAAATAGGCATCTGGTGCCAATAAATGTGAATTGTTCGAAGAGGGAGAGGCAGATTGAACAACTATGTATGCGGCCTCGGCTGGGCTAAGTGGCATAGTGTCACTGAGCACATCGAATTCCATAGGACTAGGTACAATCCAAGGGTCAGATGATTCCAAGGATTGATAAGGCATAGTCGAGATCATATTGATGGCGGAAATATGATGCGCGGTAGGTGGAAGTGGTGTAGGGAAAGTACCCATAAGGCTAGAATCTTTCAATAAGCCAACACCAATGCTTTCATACGTAACTGGGTGGTCTCCCAAAAAGGGAATTTTTTTGGTGGCAGGGATGCGAGCATCGTGTGTACAGAAATCAAGCTGATCGACGGTGACAATTTTGCCTTGATGGGTAAATTGTACACATCGAAACACCGACGAGGTGACGACAGTCATAGCGTAGAACCAACTTTTTCTGAGTAGTAGGTTGTAATCGAGGGGGGCATCGACCACCTCAACATCAACGGTAACAGTTTTGCCGCCCAACTGAATGGCTAAGGATTGTAATAATCCGTGAGGATGAAAACCTCGTCCATCTAAAGCGCGTAACATCGTAGAGGATTTGTTAAGGGTAGGTGATTTTAAGCCCTTCCAACAAGCTAAGGACATGACACAAGTAGAGGCTCCCTCATCCAGGATAGTTCGGTGGATTTGTTGATTGTGAACAACAACATCGATTTGGAAAGCTAGCTGGTGGGAGAGTCATGGTTGATGATCATCCAGATTAAACGTGAGGTTATTTGATGACTCGGGATCAAAAGCGCCAATAACAGCTAAGAGCGTTCTAGGTTGGCTGGGACAGTGTTGTAGAACTTCCAAGGCAGACATAACACATGGTTCTTGGGCCAAATCTTCTACAATGTTGTAGTTTTGGGCAGCCCGTGAATTAGGATTGAAGGTAGATTTCCTGATGGTTCTCTTAGGAGGGCGTAAGATGGAGTCAAACGAAGGTTTCTCAATCTAAAGCAGCCTGGATGGAAGGCTGGAAGATGGAGGACTAACAGAAGATGGTAACAGGTCATGTGCGGAACCATTAGTAGTCTTCGGCTTATCAGGTTTAACTGGTGTGTCATATGTCACAGAGCGAGTGGTTAGATTAACCCCGTTGAACATGTAAATGTGAGCACTTGTCGAGGCTTCATCATGGGGTGGGTTGGAACTGCCCCCTGTGGTGGGGGTTTGAGCAACCAAAGATTTTTGTTGTGGAAAGGGATGAGTAAGCACAGAGGGTTGTGAATTTCCCTTAAAAAGCTTGGCCACTTCATCGTGATGTGGATAGTCTTGGGTGTAGTGATCATCACCACAAATGAGACATGGGAATTTCGGTTTTCGTTGTGGTTGTTTTCTGGCAGCAGGGGTTTGTAGTTGATTTTTTGGTTGTTCGTTGTTATTATTTTTCTTTGGTTTATTGCTCTCTTTCTTCTTGCCCCCAGATTGTTGTGAAGGGGTTGATTGGACCGCATTCACCTCAGAGACCTGAGTTTGAGGGGTAGAAGAGGGTGCAGTCAGGCTGGGAGCAGCCGTCGAAGAGGGCCACTGAATCGTTCCAGTCGACTGGGTAGTAGATTGGGTTTTGACGAAGCCAATAACTCCATCCGCGTGGGAAGCAGATGATGGTTTGGATGGATCGTTAGTGGCACGGGTAGCATTCGGTATCAACTCATACAGAGTATCGGATTGTGAATAGACTAAGTCTAAGTATTGAGCTCGGGCAATGGCTTCTTCCTCGGTGACTACACCACCCATGGCAACATCACGAGCAATCTGGGGTAACAATGATTTAGTGAACCATTCCACTAACAATTGGTCAGGAATGACCGCTTTGATTAGCCTTCGTCGTCGTCTCCATTCATGAATATGATTGGAGATATGTACGGACGTTGTCTGACGAAGGGAGGTCAATAGTTCAGTATCCGTCTCATATCGAATGGGTAGTTGGAAGTGTGTGAGGAAGGACATGGTGAGAGAGTTGAAATCATGAAAGGATGCGTGCGGTAGTTCAATATACCATTTTTCCACGGAACCCGTAAGTGTTCGTTGGAAAAGACGCAAACGTATAGAATCGTCCATGAGGGATTTGGATGAACACCACAAATAGAAAGTCATCACGTGGTTGTTTGGGTCTTCTTCGGACTTTCCGTCGAATTTTGGGATATCAGAAGGAAGTTTAGCTGGAATAGCTGGTCAAACCGGAGAATGATAAATGGGATCATTCGTTAACCGAGACAAGTCTGGAAGGTCCAGGGTAGCTAGAAAAGGTAGTTGTCGGTTAACCTGTGGGTAATGCTAGTGCGGCATGGGGACACCAGTAGGGCCAATCACTGGGTTATGTGGATAATTATAACTAGTGGGCCCTCTTGTATGAGGTTGGTGTTGACCAGGGTACATAGGATTTGAGGTGTTTTGAGAAGTATAGGTGAGCGAAGGATAACCGGATGGGTTTTGAGGATTATAGGTTGGGTTTGGCATTTGTCCATAAGGAGGTTGTTGCGGAGTCTGGGAATTGTGTCCTGCCGAGAACTGTGGGTTTCCTGGAAAAGGAGCGTTCCACAGATTGGGTGTGGCGGACACATTTTGTCCATGTGGTTGATGGTAGACTCTGGATTGAGGCTGCCCCCCAGCATGAGGGTGCCCCCCGAATGGAATTTGTCCTCCGGTGGGAGGATGCCCCCCAACTTGAGGGAGAGTTCTCGGAATTTTAGAACTAGACGTAAATGACTGACCGGTGTCATCGAGTGGATTAGGACCACCAAGACCAATCCCTCTGGGTTGTTGGATAGGTATGGAACCTCCCGGTATAACTTGGGTAGTAGTGGTAGTGAAAGCATTCAGTGCTCTGTACCCAAAAGGGAGTGATGATGTAGGTCTTGGTGTTACAGGTGTGCCAATCGCAGCTTGGTTCACCATCGCGTTACCGGCAGGAATAGTCAGAATGTGCGGGACTATTGTAGAATGGGTCATCTGGAGGGGAAGAGTAGACCTTGGGAAAACGGACGGTATGTTCAGACCAATGGGCGGTGTGGTTGTAAAAGTGGTGGTACCAGTAAAATGGTTTAGGGGTACGGTGTTGGAAATGGGTGCGTCAGCACCCATCCCTGTTCCATAAAGGTCTCGCACCATGCGCGGTGGACTTCGAACAATGTCTGCGGTCCAAAAAGGGTCATCGACTAAAGGGTTTTGATCAGACCCAGTCGGGATGTCAGAAGGATTGATGACGACAAATTCACCAGCGGAATTGAGTTGGAAGACACGTCGTTCATATCCCTCCGGAATGCAGAAAGCTTCCGGAGACTCTGAAACAATTCAAAAATTCTCCAAAGGAGTGGGAACTTCTTCCTGGGAAGTTGTAGTGTCTTGAACCTCGCTCTGTTGAGGATATTCCTCCGTAGAATGAGGGGGTAAAGGGTTGTTTCCTTCCATATTTTCTGGAGGAAGTCCCTGTAGCCTCTGCGAACGGCGTGGAGGGTCGATGTTGGCGAAAAAGATCTATGGCCAACTACCGAAAAGAAACAGCATGCGCTAATAAAGTCTAAGAATCACAACCAAGCAAACAGGACCTTCTCTCGATGACCGTACTAGTTGGTGATGAAATCCAATGTCGTGTGATCAAGTCAAGAAGGGGCAGGGATAGGGTGGACATTTATAATGGCGACCTGCTTAACGGACTTACGCCTTGGTGCAAGCTTCCACGCAGTAATTGTGGATTTATCCTCCAAGGAGCTCGAGTGAGTTTGACCAATTTTTTCTCCAGGTACAGTGAGACTTCCCTTCACCATCACCTTGTGTAAGACCCTAAAGATTATGGCCACTAAGGTTACCAATTCGTAGTCAGCCCCTGGGCGGGAACAGTCGACAGTCCGATCTGAACGTACGGGTAGGGTATTGAGCCCGAAATCAACTAAAAGGCTTCAATGCAGTAATTGTGGATTTACCTTTAAGCGATCTCCATAATACGATCTGACCACCACAATCAGTTAAACCATAGAGGGTAAGTCCCCGTAGCTCACCTGAATGCGACCTCATGCGTAACCCCTGTGTGAGAGGGGGATCCCAGGCAGACTTATACGATAATTGGATTTGACTCTCCCTAACTCAAGATGCTAATGTTTGTTTTGGAAACTTTGGAGATTTATGCTCACAGCCTAATCCAAAGTACTAAGCCTAATCTACTGTTGGTGGAGGATCCTAGAAAAGAAAATTTCTAGAAAATTTTTAATTAGCATTCATTTTATAGTTGTTCTTTACTCAAAAGGGGTGCATGGAAGTGAAACGAATGGAATTATGACTCAGTCCCAAAAATGCATCAAAGATGATAAGGAGTGATTTCTTTTCGATGAACATCTATCTAAGGGAGAGAGAGAGAGTTCTTTTCACTAACAAGCGCTAATAAGGAATGTCCTCAAACAAATTTTCCTCAATCAAATCTTGATGTGATGCTAAAACTTTTGAGATACCTTCTAATATGCACAATCAATCACGAAGATGCCCTTTTATTGTTTGCATATGAATAATGATTAATTCAAAATAATGCTCATCTTGCTAATTATCTTTTTGGATGAATGAAAATCAGACCAACACAAGCGAGAATCATACAAACAATACACCCTCTTGTTGTGATCAAAACAAGAAGCGAAAGAAAAGAAACAATCAAAGAGAAATCGAACTTCACACCAAAAGAAATGTCGAAGAATAGTGATCTTAACTAAAACCAAATGAGAATATATGTAGGCCTTTGATGACTTTCACCAGAGTTTTTTACTCAGTCGAAAAAGAGAGAAAGATAATGCATGGGTTTCAAGCTCCAAATGACAGAAAAAACTCAACAACAATAGTGAAGAAAGCTACAAAATCCAAACAGCAAGATGTTTGTTCTTCAAAAAAAATAGATGTCAAAGCTGGAAAGGAAGAAGGATTGACTCACAAGGTGACCCAGCAAGAGAAACACAGAGGTAAAACCTTGAAAAAGCAATTCTGGAAGGTTTATTGGCCAAAGGAGGGTTGGCACTTTGTTGTCAAGGACAAGGAGTGTTATAGCGCTCTGTGTAAGGAACTCAGGGAGTGCTAGCGCTCTGTTAACACAGGGACAGGGGCTCCAGGTTCAAAAAGCTCTTAATAGTGTCAAAAATTCAAAAATTGCAGTTCAATTTCGACAATTAGGCTGAGTGTGATGGGGTAGGGAGTCAATCAGCTCATGAAACCAATCAAAAGAGGAGTGAACCAGGTCTGAAACAATCAAGGGGTAAAACAAGGTCTATGAGAAGAAATCAAAACAAGAAGCTTCGATTTGAGGACTCCCCAGTGGAGTCGCTAGTTTCTGTTGTAGGAAAATCTCCCTGCGGACAGGTAGATTGCCTCAAAGAGCTAGACCCTAACTCTAAGACAGAAAGTGCTTAACGTGGACACTGACTTCCTTTCAAATCTATAAAAACTAACACATGAGAAGGAAGGAGAATAGCAGTACCTTTTTATCGGTGTTTGTCCCTGCACGCTCCGAATTGAGCTCCAGACCCTCACTCCTCGCTGAGAGCTCCAAACCCTAGGAAGCTTGAGGGGGATGCCAGCGCTCCAAGGATGGATAGCGCTCCTTCTGAGGGGCAGACAAGCGTTATAACGCTCCCTTAGACCTTATAGGGGAGCGCTAGTGCTCCTAAAGCTGATCTAGGGGAGCGCTCACCTTCAAAACCTTTGTTTAAGAGCTCTTCTCAGGTGATAAAAGTTCCTGGACTTCAGTTAATCATTTTCCCTCCTCCAAGTCAAGTGTATGATATGTCTTAAGTGCCTCCTTAGTGTCATCATTATGTCAGTATGCTTGAACAATGTTTGCGACACTTGCGAAAGTTGTAAGTAACATGCGACACTTGACGACAGTTGAGAGGATTGTGCGACACTTGCGACATTTATCGAAGTGAGCAATATCGAGGTGTAACATGTACAACATTGGAAAATCCAAAAATAATTTAAGTAATGAATATGTACAACATTGCAAAATCCAAAAATACTTTTTAGTCAAAGGAAGTAATGAGTGGAAAATGCAAAAAATGTTTTTCAGTCAAAGGAAGTAATGAATATGTACAACATTGGAAAATCCAAAAATACTTTTTAGTCAAAGGAATTAATGAATCCATTGTTATAGCCATGGCCTTCAGAAGGGACTAATAAGCTTCATCCCTTGAACCTTCCTTGAGGGCACCCGAACCTTATTTCCCAAACTACAACCTGCATTGAAACCATAGGTGACTATGAATCATGAATTCCCATTATTGTTACATTGGATGGTTTCTCTATGAAAATGGATGTTTTCATATAAGTTACATTGTTGTGACTTTGCAATGATGTATGAAAATGGATTTTTTCACATAAGTTACATTGTTGTGACTTTGCAATCATGTATGATAAGAGAAACAGCGACACTAGGCTTCTAGTGTAACATACCCAGCCTCTTGGGATAGGTCACGCCACACAAAACTCTCTCTTTTACCACTCTGATAATATTTAATATGTTGATATATTTTCCATATGAACATAGTTAAGCAGAATAATAATAGCATACAACAATAATAATTCATATATAAAATTAATAACAAAGATTCCATAACAAAACATCATAATTCATAACATAGCATTTTCACAAACACATAAACACACTTATATTTAGTGCATTAAACACCAACTGCGTGCAGACCTTCCACATTCCTCCCATCCATAGACCACACTACTCATAATCTCAGTAGTGGGTCACCCGCAAGTTGGGGCTAAAGTCTCTCGAGAAAAGGAATTTCTAAGCCAGTCTAAGGTCTATGAATCAACAACAATTCTCAACTCCATTGGCCAACTCTAGAAACCAACCTACATTCCCTCATCCCCCACATGCATGTCCCACCCCAAGAAGTGTGCCCCTTCTCTACTCGACATCCCCTCGACTGCCCCACTTCCCTTTTGGGGATTCAACAACATGACGGACAGGGAGTCTCAAAGATCTGTAGCCACATCTTGGCCTCTATAAACCAACCTATAGTCCATCATCCCCCATATGCTTGTCCCACCCGAGGAAGTGTGCCTCTTCTTTGCTCAACAGTCCCTCGGTTGCCCCACTTCTCTTCCGGGGATTCAGCAACAGGCTAGACAAGGAGTCTCATAGCCCTATAGTTGCAGTTTGGCACCTTGGGAATTAATTCCCAGTAGTTCTCTCATCTGGAGAGAATGCTCACAGGACTGACAACTCGCCTCTTCGACCATGGGCCTAACAAACTACTTTTTCGACCACGGGCCTAACAACCTGCCTCTTCAGCTCCAAACTTACAAGGTACATGTACATGTATGATTGGTAGCATGGATGAGTGAAAAATGGTAAGAATCATGGGAAAATGTACTAAATCCCCCAATATATATGCATGTTCCCTTAATGACACATGGCCCTCAAGGAAACCACTTTTCGCCACTTGTGATTTGTTCCCTTCCCATAGGAACTTAGGATAACATAAAGTTATATCCATACTTTAGACTTTATGAATAATAATATAATATTCCTTTGGGATTGATCCCTCTAGCTTAGTCCCTCCGTAGACTCTTAGCCCCCCCTTCCCTTACTAGTGGAATTTATCCCCCCACACTCTTTTACATGGTTGGTCTGCAACAGTGATGTGTTTTCATTAAAATTTGTGTGTGATTACATATTACAATGATGGCTCACTGGCCATTTTAGCATCTGGCTCCACATTCTACTAACCACACAAGCACTCTGGCCTCATAATACATATACACAAAGGCACACTGGCCCAAAATGTCCTGGCTCACCAGCCTATGTGTTCATTTACATTTATATGTACAATTGGGGTTTGGCCTAGGGGTATTACATTCCCCTCCCCCTTACTTATGCATTTTTCTCAATGCAGTATATGCACATATACAATCAAAACTTCAAAATTCTTCAAA